>DWJZ01002007.1:0-20873 GCA_018249125.1 Asbolis capucinus
CCGCTTCGATAGTCCGACCATTCCCCACAGAGCCACGTAGCTCTGACAGCTTGCGTCGAAATTCGTTAGCAGTTGAAATAACGCGACAGTATATTTGTTTGTTACGGGTCAAATCTTGCGAGGTCAAATCATGGGAGTCATGTAAATCATTATTCATGAAACTACAACTCCTTAATTAACGGCAGCTTCTGTAAATTGCAACCCTGACTTATTCAAATTTGTGTCAGATATACATTTAAGGAATACAAGGCATCCAGATAGAATAGTTATAGGCAAAAAGGACAACCTCATACATGAAAAGTTGCATCATAATGTGTGGAAAAATATATAATGCTATACCCCGAGAAACAAAGCACGTGACACGAAATAAATTTAAAAATAAACTAAAATTTTGGTTACAACAAAAATGCTTTTATTCAGTTAAGGAATTCTTAGACAATTAAAATCGGGTTTATGATATTTGTAATATAATAAAATTGACATTAATTTAATTATTTATGATATATTTATAATAAATTGTGACATTAATTTATTTAACCTTATTATTTTTGAATACTGAATTTTTCATACTGCTTCATTACCGATTACAATGCATTTCTGTGTAAAGCATGACCTGATACTACTTTAAGGATTGGCTCCAGGGAAGGGTGAACAGCTCCTCAGCGGTTAACAATACAGTTATGAAATTTTGTGTACTTCTTTGTATTAGGGATCTAAAATTAAAGCTTGTGTTTTTAAATATTGTAATAAATATTCTTATTTGTTTTATTTATGTCATATGTAAAACTGTACGAAGGGATTGCCATGAAACCCAGCTATGATTCGTAATAATTAACTTGTATAACGCACATAAAATTTGATGTTTGTAGTGCGCGCAGAATTTGAATCCAGGTTCGAGAGAACAACGTTCAAATCGTGGGGCTGTACTCATTACTCCTTTAATGAATACATACCTACTGGATGTAACTACAGTCAGTCGACATTCCGTCTTAGTTTTCTCTGTCGTCCAGTAACAATAAAATTGTTAGCAGGAGCGCCCTACACTCTTTCTACTTTTATTTCTCCGAGATAATTTATCCTAAACGAAATGAGAACTGTTCCAGCTCACAATAAAGACTCTCTGCTTTTATAGCTACGTTGTTTTAGTTCGGATTCAATATCAATCTATTGTGTATCTGTTTCGGTATAAGACGACATATAGTATATGAAGTAAGAATGAATTTATTTTCGTACACCCGCACTCTATTTTATCTCCAATTAAAATGGGTATTATGTACTATGAACACTTATTACAAATATACTATGAACAAGTTTATCTTTTGTTGATAAAATTTTACATGAAATTCATCATCATCATAACTCTTCCGCGACTGGATTTGGATTTCGTTTCTCAATGTGAGGGGTACAAACCATAGCAAAGTGCGGTGTGGTAGACTTCTCAGGACTTGGAGATCTTCGTGGGTAACTCTCAGGAGTGCCGTTTCTTCCCGATGTTTTCCTTGACTGAAGCAAGTGATCATTATAAAACGCATTTAACTTTTTAAAAATTAGAGTTGCGCAGGGTTTTGACCTCTCTTTCTGGAGATCGAAGTTCAAACCGTGACTGCTTTCACAGATTAATTGATTTTTTTTTATCTATACCTAGGCTATAGATATAAAAAGATACATATATATATATATTTCTGTGAAAAACACTATCACAGAAATGTTTGAAAAAATAAAACGCACACAAAATGTACGAAATTGTTTAATAAATAAAATTTATTAAAGCATTTTAAAACAATATGTTTACACAAATCCTCTTGCACACAACGGAAATGATATTGAACTACTTCACTATTGCCTATCTTCCATTCTACTTGTTCCTCTGATTTTCATGAAGCTGGCATTAATCTTAAAGGGAAACAAGTAAGAAGGGCGAGTAAAATATATCTAGAATAAAACAACAATTTGTTAGAAAGCGGTTCAGAAGCTAAAGTGGAGACAATAGAGAGTCGATGTGTTGCGAGAATTTATTTATAATGTATCTGTTATCAGCTACAGTTGCTATTGTTGAAACAATAATGTCTCTGTAAAAGGTTATTGAAGCTTTTGTTCGGTGATTCACGCTATCAAAATTATATTATTAATGGGAAAGTTGTTCTGTGTGTCTGTTACCTTTTCAGGTGTAACCTTTTTTTTTGTTATCGAGGGGGAAACCTTCCAAAGGCATCCGGCGCTGTGGGAGCGGCTCCAGGTTATGTGAGATTTGTACCGCACTAAAACCCCTCGGTGACCTTCCTCAGCGCTACGCGGAGGATTCTGGGATATCCAAAGGAACGCAACTGGGGTCCTCCTAACGCCTAGTCCAGCGTTGGGCTGTTCTCTTATGGGACTCGAAGTCCCTTACCTAGTCTTTCTAGTTTTGGGCGGTATGTGGCCACGTATACTGCCATCCTTCCTGGGGTTGTCGTTGGGCGCTTCGACCTCTTACTCTGGCCACCCACCATCCAGAAAGCCGTCACGTCACGTTTAACCTAATTAATCATTTTTAATGAAACTTTCTAAAGGTAGAATACTTAGAATTGAAATAAAAAATGAGTCTGTGAAAAGGAGTGTGTCTTGTTTACACGCGCCCATACAGATGAGGCTTTAGCTTTCTTATCAAACAATTTGTTTGTTCCTGCAATCAAAAATATGTAAAGCAAATATTACCTCATCATAATTATCTCAGCCCATCACGGCCCACTATTGAGCACAGGTCTCTTTTCTGAATGAGAAGGTTAAGGCCATAGTCCACCATGCTGACCAAGTACAGATTGGCAGATTACATACGCCTTTGAGTTCTTAAAACGCACATAACTCCGAAAAGTCAGAAGTGTGTGCCCTGGGATTCGAACCCTGACCCCCCGAGTAGGAGGCCGAATTCCCAACCACTAGGTTATCACCGCTGAAATATTACCTACTAGAACGAATAACGCACACAAGTGTGTCCCAGCGGTATTAAAATGTGGCAGGACGTCGCCTCATCCGCGTGTTCAATAAATAAATCCGAAATCCACACGCGATGAAAATTTATCGTGTTTGTGGGATGAAATCCAGAATGTATACTTTGCACATATAAATTAATATATTGGTTGGTTTATTATTTACTAGCCGAACGGCAAATGTTGTTCTTCAACATTTAAAATGCAAATGGGTATTCACGATTTGTTTATTATTATACCGATATTTCGACCCATTTGCATGGGTCACGGTCACGGCAAGACACAGATATTGTCCACAGATAAAACATATTCACACACAGAGACACACCCACAGAAATACTTACACACTTACAAGTACCAACAAATACCCACATGCACTTTCCCAGCAATTTTGACTGGTAATGTGATATTTATGAATAGTTTAAAAAACGTAAATCCGTAATTGGCTCTTAGCTATACGTAAAGTAGACCATTTATGGTTTTTAAAAACTATGGAATTTTGTAAATAATTAAAATATATGCATTTGAATTAAGATCATGCTTTCTTATAGTTGGTTAAAATATTGCAACTTTCGACTAGTGATGGAGATTAGTCCATACGTAGCTCGACAGCATGTTTCAAAGCGGTTTCCCACGAGAGATTACAGACAAGCCTGCACTAACACACTGTAGGAAAAATAACGTCCGTGGTAGCGCAGACGTGTCCGGAGCCACTTGTTGGTAAATGTTACAAATAATATTATCCTATTAATATTATAAATGTAAAAGTTTGCGAAGATGGAAGGATGTTTCTCAGTCTTTCATGCAAAAACGACTGAACAGATCTGAATGAAATTTGGTACAGGGATAGAACTACCATAAAGCCTATTCTGTATCAATGTATCCACCACAGATGAAGCTGCGGGCAGAAATTAGTAATTTATATTCTCGTGCAGGAATTTGAGTGTTTAAAGCATAATATATTACTTTAGTTTTAAAAATTGCGTGGAATGTCAGAACTCACAGAGAACTAAAAATAGTTGCAATATAGGGCTTTTAACCGTCGGTAGAGGCGGTGGGAAGCTGCATTACAGGACGTTAATTAAAACTATAAGCCTGTGAGAAACTAGGACATAGGCTTACTATCTTACTCCAGGGTATATTACGCTGTTTGAAATTTATAATCCTGAAATCCACGTTGAAATAATGAACGGAGCATAATTTATGTTCCGTCTAAGTCAGCTATGTTTGGACCATTTGTTCTGACAACCTGCTGAGATATGGTTTCAGTTGGCTAGAGGGTTGAAATTATTTCACTTCAAATTCAAAATTAGGCTTCATGTAAAGTCAAAGACAAAGCCAAATTATTTATTTCATCGTTGGAACTCATTTAATGAAAGTCAGAAGATTATATGAAATGTTTTATTTTTATGCGATTTTATAAATGCGAAATTTTGTGAGGGTGGACGGATGGACCTTATTAGGACCTAGGACCTTGAAAAATCGATTAAACCCATCTGGATGAAATTTGTCATAGGGATAGATTATAGTCTGGAATAACACCTGTTTGTTATCAACGTACCTACCACGTGGGCGACAATAGCACTATGTACATTTTTAAGTTCGTCTTGGAAATGTGTTCTTTGATCATATGAAAAGGTATTACAGCGTTCAGGATATGTACTGCGCTCGTGGTCTGGCGGCATGAAATGAACAGCCAAGTTAAGCAACAGGTCGATGAATGGGTGACTTATACTGGCAAAGATTCTTGAGTATTTCTGTGTTTCAGAGAGCATGTATAAACGTCTGTTCCGGTTGTTATCGTCAGGAAACAGCCATTAACCGTTTCGTTGTTGTGAACTTCGATCAAGAATATACTAGGTGTGGTTCTTATAGAAATTTAATACAAAATACTGTCTGCATGCACTGCATAAATATTTTCCCTGAATTAACTACCAACGAACTAAGAACAAATAAAAAAATCTATGTTCAACCTAATTACACATATTTTACCTACCTAATTTATAAAGAGGCTAGAATTTATTAATAGTTTGAACAGAATAAGTTCAGAAACTATTTGGCTGATTTGAAAATTTCTTTTACCAGTAGAATACTACATTATCCCTGATGAACACAAGTTATAGGGGACCGACGGGAAACAGAGATTATAGCAGCGTTGAGGAAATTATTGACAATAGAGCTAAGTAATGTACTACAGTTTCATTGAGGACTTCAATACCTACAAATAAGTCAGCAATACCATACACAAACCTGTCACAGTTATGTTACAACAACTACTTTTTCTGACAACTGGTTCATCCGATGCGAAGCGTGAGAACTTTCCAGTTTTTAATAAACTCCAGAATTAACATTAAGTTTGTTGTAAATGTGTCGCTCGGGTGTTGTTAATGTCTGTTAATGAAAACTGGAAAAGTACTGTAAAATCTGGCACGAAACTCAGTTAGCCAACTTCAGTAAGTGGATTGTTATGTAACAAACTGAGAGTTTGGCGTTTAATGAACTTAATTTAAGGAAATATCTCTATCAATATTCATTAAATTGTCACATTTATTCTGACGTACATGACTCGCTACCATATTGCGTTAATTACTGATGTAAACTGGACGGAGCTCTCTGTTTGTTGTGCATGCACCCGTACACAACTAAATAAAAATTGGTACAGAGATAGGCTACAACTACATAAAATAATAGGTTTCTTTTATGGCAAAAATAAGCTTGAAGATTGTTGAAGATGGTTGGAAATAGCCGATGTTATTTTGACTGCAAGCTCTTTATCGTCTAATATAAGTTAAAACGTTCAAGTGCAGCGGCTTGTTTCCATTGTAAGCAAATGGTAAAGTTAAGCAACAGTGGACGTGGTTGGTAGGAGGATGACGTACCGAATGGAAAAATTTCATGAGCACGTCCGTGCCTCGGAGGGATCGTCAACCCGTCGGCCCCGAATGTTATAAGCCATGTTATAGGCCTTCGGGTGAGTCTATACGGTCGGTGATCCCACCCAGGTATGATGTAGGAGTCTTCCAGAGAAGAGTCAATAGGCTTCTACTAAGTTAGTGCGCCATCTTAGACATCATAGCCACTTACCGTCAGGTGGGATCGATGACAAGCATTCATTTATACTATGTTAAAAATGACAATTAAGGTATTCACTTAATTGGGAACTACTTCAAATGTACGTGTGTATATTTTTATTACATTTTAGATATATTTCTGTCTCCCCTATATTTCTATTACGCTGGATATTGGTGAGCAATAAATACGGTGCAAATCCGCGTTAAAGTAATGAAAGCGAAATAATGGATGGCTTTCGGAAGGATGTATTATACGTACACTTTATCTACGACCATTTATTTCGATAATAAGATAATGTACACACGTAGGTACAGTAGAATTATATATATAAAGATGTACTCATTTATACGTATAAACAAACAAAATGCGGTTACGACGCGCTCCAAATACAATGTCAAAGGTGGATTCTGAAAACCTGTGATTTTACTAACTTACTCTGCTGAGTTCCAGAAGATGTTACAAATTATTATTAAACCAGCGTCCGTTATTGAAGCAACGTAGCCCACGATGTATAATAATTAAAAGTGGCTTGTCTGTTATTTCTGACGATAATCTTCATATCTTTACGGTACTCCACACAAAAGCTGACAGAACGGATTTCAAAGAAATTGGTTCAGGGATAGACATACATTTTGACATGTTCTATTAATGGAGGACATTTTTGAATTTTTTTATACTGTAACGATAGTTTAAATTATGAAAAAATATACATATAGTTGAATAAAACATACATTTTAAAAACAATAAAAGTTAATTTATGAATGGATAATTATGTAATGTTTAAATAACTATTAGTAAATGTAATATATATAGAGCAATATCATCATATTATTTCGTATATACATACAAATATATTGATATATCTACGATTATTATTCTATAATAATAATATTTCATATTTTGTACGCCACAATATGGCATATGTGAGAATTATTTTGTACCTATGATCTTATGCAACCACATTTCGACAAATAAATATATTTCGTTTAATTTCAATATACTGGAATTACACAGACTATTTTTTATCAATATACCAAGCGGGCGAAGCCGCGGACAAACCCTGGTACGTTATAAATAGCAGTATTAAGGTATTTTAGTTTAATTCGCCCAATCTGCGCCGTCTCCATTCACTAGAGTTTATTCATTTAACATAAAAACATAATATTTTAAGTGTTATATTAAATCAAATAAAAAAAAGAATAACCGTCGTAATCCACACCAGCTTATGTTAATCCGGAATTTGTTTACGGACTAAATAAAAAGTAAACGTGGAGAAAGTATAAATAGACAACTTTTTCCAGAATTAATTATGTTTGTTTCATGTTTTCATCATTTCATCTGAGTTACTTTTATTGTGTGATATTTGAAGAAGATATTTTAATCTGAATGAGTTTATTTTTACTTTGTCTTTCAATTTTATCCTGAATTTAATAATATACTCTAATTTTCGAGGGTATAACAGAATAATTGTATTTATGATTTAAATAGTGTTTCTATTTATTGCGTATGTTTGTAGTATTATTAAAGTAGACAGTGACAACAATATTGCGAACACTTGGAATAATTCAGTTGCTAAACATTGGGGTATATAAAGTCTAAAATATTAAATTATTTTTGTATTATTTGAAATATTGGTATTTGAAAGACAGCGACCACAGGCCGGCGGCTTGTTTCAATTGAAAAAGTGAAGCTGTTGCTTGTTGTGGGCGCCATCAGTAGGAGGTTGGGTGACCGCTACTGGCAATCATTTTATGAGCGCTTCGTGCTTCAGAGGGCACGTAAAAGCGTCGGTGCTACTTGTAATCATTACATAGCAATCGTCAAGCCATGTAAGTGGCCTTTGGACAGCATAAAAACATCCGATATTTGGGTTGGTCACTAACCCCTCCACCATCCCGGACTGGAGAAGTGTGGTGGAATATGCTCTGACCTCCTGAATGTCAGCTCATATTGGTCGTCTTGTGATGTTACAAAACCTTCCTCGGTAAACCAATTATTCAACACAAAAATAGTTTTTATTGAAATCAACGTGTGTGAAATCGCAGAGCGCTGTTAGTTTTTCATAATATACAGACAACTAAACTCACTTCACGACGACAATTAACACAACAATTCATTAAAGATTCCAGTGTAATATATTTCTTTCTGCTTATTTTACTTCACATTTGATTTACGAATGATTTAATTATTGAAGCATTCGGGACCGTCCCCGCTCTCAATTGAAAGTATACGATCTTCTCAGAACCATTTTAACATTTTCAAAGAGCTTTGAGTTTATTTTAACAATAAAAAGGGGATAAAATCTTTTCATAAATAATCGTTTAGGTTAACTCAATATGGAAACGTTTTGTTATTAACTCAAGCGGAGAAAAGTTTTACGAATTTATTACACGTTCGTCTTTTTATTGGTGAATAAGTGCTTTGAGTAAATTTAACTTGGAGATGTGTTTTATGCAGCCAAATGAGGATACAAGTCAACTGATGGTAGATCATCACCGTTATGGATTAGCAACACTAGACAGGGTTGCTACAAACGCGTTGCCGGCAATTAGAACATATTATATAGACCGGTTTGCTGTGAGGCTGTTGTGTGGGGAAGATCAGTTTAAAAGGGAAGAAGAACTCCAAAGCCTTGAGCACAGGTGCAGAGTTGTCAGCCTCCGCTCCCCTGCAGGATACACTTTGGAGAGTGTGCATAGGAATTACATGATCCCCCATTCCTATTCCAACATCGATCAAGTCGACGCACGGCGGGTATCCACCCCTTCGTCGTAAACATCCCGCCTGTACTAATGACGCGCTTTGCCTCGTCTCTTATCACCCGCACCGCAAAGGATTGGAATAAGTTACCCGCGTCGGTTTTCCCATTCGATTATAATGTAAATGTCTTCAAGTCAAGAGTCAATAGGCTTCTATTAAGTACGCTTTACCGTCGAAGACTTCATCACCTCTTAGTAGTATCGGATCGTAGTCGAGGGCTACCTTATCTAAGGTAAAAAAAGTACACTTTTGACGGTACTGCGGTACACACACACCAACAACTTTCTGTTTCAAGACGAAAGAAAAGTAATGAATCGACAGAAAGAAAACTACTTTCTGTACGTTCATAGTCATGGTACATAGGTAGAATGCAAACGCAGAAACCATTCAAAACATAAAAAAATAACATAGGCTGGTTTTTTAAAAAAAGTCTTAACCCGATTGAAATAGGAGATGAAAGTTTGTATGGAAGATCTTCATCATCAGATATAAGAAAATCCCTTTGTATTCATGCAGTAGATGTGATATTAGCTGCAGGTGTGGATAAATGACGACGGGCAGACGTAAACCACGTAGACGTAGTCCTAGTTCTTAATAACAACAAACAGATCTTAGTGGGCAACCCTGATAAAACTACACGGACGCAGTTCTCCGCTTCACGTTTCCATGCAGCGATGTATTGTGAGAAATTGCTTTGAACTGGTCGCATGCTCATTCGAATGCGAAAACGGTTCTCAACGGTTCAGCATCGCCTCGACGGTCAGTGCCGCGGATCCTCGTCTGCTTCTCAAGCATATAAATCGTTTGAATACATTAATTCAACTCTTTGTGCAACTAATTGAATTCCGATTTCCGAGAACATTGTGTTTTATGGCGCCCGAGCGGATACTTTGGCTTTTAACGTTACTATTACTTCTTGCTTTGCTGTGTAGCGGATTGGCCTTTTAGAAGAAATCTCTTTTGTATATGTGTAGTGATATCGAGGACTTTGGCAAATAAAATGCGTTTTCTTTTGTTCTTTGCTATATTTTTGCAATATATAAGACAAAGATTAATATATTTTGCCAGACAGGCGTACGCGTAGAGACTGCCGTGTCGTCACGCCATTGGTTGCAGATGACGCGAACTTGCGCGTTGATTGGCTGGCACACGGGAGCATTAAGTAAAAAATGGAGCGTGGAGCGTGGAGCGTCATCTACCGCTGAGTAGCTTAAACAATGTGCAATTGTTTTTGATTCTTATCATCATTTCAATCCGTAATTGTCCCAATACTGGGCTCAAGTCTCTTCTGATTGTATGAATATTGGTATTTATAAAACTTTATACTCCAGTATATTGACGATACATTTGCGATAAGTAAGGAAATAAATAAACCGCTGTGCGTAGTTCGTATAATACATTCTTGTTTTTTGTACTTTTTATATTAAGTATATTAAGTGCATACTTATTGAAAAGATGAGCTGAGGAGTTCCTTTCGCTGTTTCTTCCCCTCAATAAATCACCTTGCAGAAACGATGGTAGATTAAAAAAAATGTGGATGTTCGCAAGTGTATTTTTAATACCTACGTGAATAAATGAATTTTGAATTTGAATTATTTAGCAAACCGACTGCTGTCGGTGGATTCAGGTTATAGGATTACAGTGATTTTTATTGTGACAAACATTATTATATCGTTAAAGTGTAATATTGACAGACTAAACAAATTCTGTTCTAAGGCGCGTTTTTTATTAACTGTCATTTTCCTGCGTTTACGGTTGTGTGGTAGACATCCCTTTTCTCCTTTAACCCCCTTCTTCACACAAACTCTCCAAAGTCAAATGATGTGAAAGTGAATTAAATGTGAGTTGACTATCTGGTTGTTTGCTTGATCCGGTGTAATGTGAACTAATGTTCAAATCTCAATTTACGTCAAAAATTTATAGATAAAGATCTTTAGACAACTCACACACGGCCATCTGTCCCCAAACTAAGCGTAAGCTCGTACTATGGTGATCAGACAACTGATAAACATATTTATGATAAAAATATTATATATATATATATATAAATACGTACTATATTAAAAGTTAGACCCGGGTGGGAATCGAACCCACGACCTTCGGTGTAGCAGTCAGGTTCACTAACCAGACCAATCGACCTGTCATTGAGGAATAAATCCTTCTCTTTATTTTCCTAAAAACCTTATAAATCTCAACCTAGTAGTTTTAGTGATTTTTAATGCGTGGTAGGGGCTCGACAACTCGGTCAATCCTCAGCTCCCGCTGGCACGCGCCATCTTCTCAAATAACCTGCATTGGCATTTTATCGTCCGTTCCTTGAATAATACATAGCGATCTATTTCACTGGAGTTAATGTGCTTAACAGTTTGTATTCTCTTTTGGGTGTTTTAGAGATGGAGAATAAATATTAGGTGTTTTATTTACTACTGGCCCTCGGGTGGGAAGCTGTTGATGGGTTTGTAGATATAAATTTGATGATTTAAACCTGTTGTTGGCCTTCTAGTGAGCACTACTGAAAGGTTGACACTGAAGAGGTTTAAAATATATTCTACCACACTGCTGGGTTGATGGCCAACCCAAGTTATTAAATGTCACTTGAATTTCTCTGACGTGGTTTGACGATTGCTATCTAACGATAATAACCACCACTTATAGGTCAGACATACTCGTACGGACCGCGCCCGCTGCGGCCTCACTTTTTCAAAACAAGCCACCGGGCTATACTCAACTTAATACTTCATATTGATAGATTTGAAATAGTATAGTCTCCTTTTTCTCGCGACGTCGTTGTGTAACTTTTCATTTCCTACATGGTCTTACATTGAGAATTTAAAAGACGAACAAATATTTATAAGCACTTCCACCTTCATATTGGTTTTCTATAATTTAGATTTTCATCTGAATTCGTGTTTAATCCAAACCAATCATTGCCAGGCTGCTGAATAAAAACAAATGGTAGACTGTTCAGTCCGGCTGAATGTTCCCAGGTCTTGTGGGTCGGTACACATTTATTAATCTAACCATAAAACTCATTTTACAGCAAGAATTAAAAAGATGTTTAGGTAAGGCTAATTTACTCCTGATTGAATGAAAACAAAAACGTTAAAATGTGGGTAGTTGTTTGTTATAGTAATAAGCCAGTAATATATTATTTTAAATTATTCTCTGCCTCACTCTCTCTAATCTTTCCCATCGTTTCCTCCATGCATTTTGTGAAGGCCTTGAATAGTGATGCAAACTCTTTTTCTCCGCGTAATTTTGTTCTATCCTTAGTCCCTAATTCCAATTTTGTTCTATCACCCGTCCCTGTATATTTTTGGTGTGTCTAGTGTTCAGTTCATGTCATTTTTAATTTCGGTTGTTTCAGCAATGTACTGCTCCTCTTGCTTCTCTCTGTTCGCCGCGTGTGGTCTATTACTTCCTTCCTGACAGGCAACGGGTTGGTACTACCCCAGCCTGGTGTGATTCATGGGCTGCATTTACCATCAGACGTCCGTCTGTTCATTTCCTTGTTTATCACAAAAAAATCTTTAAATAAATGTCCATCGCCTGCTCTTTAATTCATTTTAAAGCGACTTATTATTGCTTTCGAAAAAATGCGCTACAACACACATACTGGTGTGGGATATACTTATATAGATAAAACTTCTCTTACGCCCGCAGTGCTAAGAATAGATCAAATCCTAATACAATTTCCAAATAGAACTAGAATAAATCTTGCTCATGCTTGTTAATAAATTTAAGAGACATGTATGTGGAGTGGCTTTACGTGCGGCAGCGACTGTCCTGATGTATAATTCATATTCAACGGAGCTGCGGAGTGCGGACCTGAGTGATTGCTCCGTAGAGAACTGGCTGCTTACACTGCGGAAATAACCACAATGCGGCAACGGTGGATGTTAGATGCTGGTTGGTGCTAATTGCGGTCGTTTACCAAAGTAATATTTTTACTTTATATTTTTTTAATAATGTGATAAAAAATCATTGTATCGAATTAATGAAAAAAAAACGAAATGAGGACTGGGACACACAGTACAAGTGAAAATATAACGGACAAGTGGAAAACAAATCGCAACGGACAAATGGCAAAACGAACCACAACAAATTTTAAGTTATTTGTTATTTGAAGTTTCACAGGTAGGTTTTCATCTTGGCGTTAACAATCTGATTGTAAAATTCAAATTGAAATATTGTTTTTGAAAGGTTTAATGAAAATTTTGTTTGGCTAGCTTATATATGTAATTTGATTACACTTAGAGAACAAATATTCCCGCGCATCACAAGAAAGTTTGTCCGGTGTGGGGATGAACCCATGATCTGGCTTAGCAGTCAGGGTTACCAACCACTACACCAACAGGGCAGTCTTCAATCTTATCTTTCAAAACACATTTCGCAATCAAATATACTGCTTTTTTCCTCATCCCTTACTCATCTTCTACCCCATTCTGCATCCGCCGTGACGCAGTTTGTTGTAAGTGTGGGCTCAGTTAATATCATCATTGCCCTTAGTTCTTCAATTGTGTACTGCCCCACCTTTTTTCTTTTTTAGTCGGCACAATATATAGAATTATTTATTAAAACAGAGTATACCTTCCATGATGTCTGCAGTCTTCCTCAGTGTTGCTGACATGGTCACTAGCAGCTAGCTCGCCCTATAACAGTGGCGTGCCTGCTTATAAAATAAAAAACCTCCACGACTTTCCCCGCTGTTTCCATGGCCCACCTCTAATCATTTTAATTTTTATCATTTCCAACTTGGCTTCTAGTAAACATTAAATACATGAAAGTAGCGACGAATCAAAGCGTTTTAGTTTATTTTTCAGTAGTCCGTGTCAATGTTAGCAATACCCGATGCAATCACTTAGTGCAGCATCCAGCTCTGAATTAAACATTAGATTGACATCGTTTGCTGCGGTCACGTTGGACACAAAATACACTGGTACAAGTAACATCGTGCCTATATTTAAGTCAAAATCTAAATTTATTTATTCGCATAGGTATTAAACTACACTTATGAACTGCAACATTTTTGAATATACCAACGGTTCGGAAAGTTTTTTGAGGAGAAGAAACGGCGGAAGAAACTGCTCAGCACACCTTTTGACTCAAGCACTTATTATACATAATATAAAAAAATACCACAAACAAGAATGTGTTTTATGAACTACGCGAAGCTGGAAGGTACACTTGTCTCCATCAAACTTATCGCAAATCTAATTGTCTATATTGTAGTAAAAGTGTAAATTCATTTATTCACGTAGGCGTTACACTACACATACTAAATCCATTTCGAAAAAGTGCTATGTTGTGGAGAAGAAATGGCGAAAGAAACTCCATAGCACGTTTTCATTCTCTAATATCTCTGTAATAATTTGTATTGGAAATTTCTATGCCAAACATGTTATTTTCCAAGTCGCAAACTATAAAGTTGATCGTAAGCATTTCCTTCAATACGTCCTTCAAGGTAAAGTCCCATATATCGGCACTTTCCCAACTAAGATATAACAAGCTGGCAACATCACGTCTCCAACATTTCAACTGTAATTAATAATGACCCGACAGTTACCCGATTACAATTACTGTATTAGCTCTTGTGTTCATATTTTGCCCTCGTAAACTTGTGCCTTTATTTGTTACGTGTGCTATTTGGGTACGAGGGTTAATGAAACTACCTCACATGTGTTACCCAGTATATTTATGTAAAGCATAGAAAGTGCCTTCACTTCGGGAGAATCACTTATCAGAAAAAACTGGTTATTGTTACATGATTGTAACAGATGGAAGTATGCTATCGAAGACTTATTTGTAGATACTGATGTCCTCTATAAAACTGTAGTACATCAGTTTGATCTATTGTCAGTAACTGCCGCATCGCTCTCCAAAACTTATCGCGGCAGCGTGCCAGAAAATTATCTAGGACTTTTGAGAATTAAACACGATGTCATATTTACGTTAACAAAATTATATTTTACGCAATAAGGAATTATGAGTACTGTACTAATGTCCATGTACTATAGATAATTAATAAAGGAGATGATTAATTACTAAAAGTATAACAATTTTTTAAAAAGTCCTGAAATTTTATTGAAAATATTTGTAAGTTATGTAAAAATACGAAAAAGCCTTCTACAAAGACATAGAAGACTATAAAATAGGTAATCTCATTCTCAAGTTATGGCATGTCCAATAAAAATATATTTTTTTATAGGTAACAACTTACCGGAACTACTTCAAATAGTTAAGAGAAACTCATCGTCTTATCTTATTCTCAAATTCCACGCAAATATATTTTTAAATGCAAAGAGTATTCAAATTATTATTTCCGCGACTAAAACGACATCTACACCTCAACAACTTTCTCAAATTCAGCTTCCTCATTTTGACATAAGACTTGAATGCAGCTCAAAGTAAGTTACTTGTGAAGATTTTCTGCTAAAACTTTGCTGTATTTTGTAATATAACAAATAAAATAACTTGCTCAAACCAGGGTTTCAAATCAAACGCTTGAAAAGTAAACGAAAGAAAAAAACTCACAACAAAAAAATCCCTGTATTAAATTCATAAAATCTCATCAAAAATATTCTGAACGAGCAGAAAATGCTTTGCCACGTGCAAACTATAATATAAGATAAAAGTTGATACTGTCTGGAGCTAACAGCAAACACAGGAAAAATAATTTACGTTATTTATCCTTCTCATGTTTAAAGCTAATTATAATATAGGACTATATAGAATATTACTATATTACTAGTTCCCTCCCGCAGCTTCGCTTGCTTGGTTGGTACGCTGATAAAAAATAACCTTTGTGTTATTCCAGACTATAATCTATCTCCGTGGCAAATTTTATTCAGATTCGTTCAGTAGCTTTTGCGAATAGGCGTAATAAACATTTATCTGTTCATCACAAACTTTCGCATTATACATACATTAATCAATAAATTTCTATTTGACACCCTGTCCTACTTCTATATCTACATTTATCGTGTACATTATTTATCTGTAGTTTCGCGCACATTTTTTAAATTGCACACACATAATTTTTAATGTGATAATACGAAGAATGTTCTAGTTAATAGAAGACTTAACAAGTCCTTCGGTACAGTTCCGAGTATATTAGTTGGAACTCCAGTGGAAGCAATTATCTTGCAGTGGAAACGTTTGTAGAATGCTACAGAATAATGTTATCCAATTCAATATACTTACCGAGTAATAGTCCAGCGCAATCTTTACAATCTCTCCTTTCCGCTGGTCTCTGTAGCTGACAAATACACCTGTTTACTTCGCTTCACTCTATTGAGCGGAACACCTGCGCCACCGTATCGAACATTGCTGTATCTGCTCCTAGTTCTAGTACATTTATATTTTCCTTTATTGGAGTTATATTACGTTTAATTAGGTTTTTGGTATGGTTTATAAATTAAAGTGCTGCTGCATTTAGTTAATTAATTGTATCTTCTCTTTTGTTATCAACTATCTTTTCAGTGCTTTTACGTCGTTCTGTTTCTTTGTTGTAGTCTATTTTCTTAGATGCTCAAAGATTAGTAGGTTATTAATATATGCTCTGTCCTTCTAATGTCATATCCTTTATTAAAGGCAGAATAGGTTTATTTTTTTTTGTTTCAACATTTTAGATATTAACTTACAGAGAATAGGTATCTGGCACAGCACGTTTACGAGTAGAAATACCAGCCAAGTGTGTGACAGGTCAAATGCTACATGTTGTAGTTGCATTACAGCGTTGTAGTACAAGGATGTTTGGATCTCTCAGTGGTCTGAAGAAACATGAAGAAAAAAGATATTCGAATTTACTACGAAACTCTAAAAATGTATTGTAAATATTTTCTTCTCTAAAATGTCATTGTAAAAAGTCTTGCAAATGGAAATAGTATACAGCAAAATGTTCACAATGGCTCCTTGCTGCACTTGGTGACAAATGGAGCTATTTGCTATCGCCGAGTCCATTAGGTACCAGCACCTGATCTCCACCTCTCCAGTGCTCACAGCCGTTTTAAAACAGCGTCTGCTTCATAGTACAATTAAGTCCTATATACAATGCATTATATGTTTATTATTTTGTAATAAACTAATTCTTTGCCATTTTTGACGTAGTCACGCCCGCGTGGTACATCTCCCTTGCATGCCCCTTTTTTTCACCCTATTTGAACCCCATTCGTCAACCCTTTCTTCACAACCTCCTCCTCTCCACTCTCATACATTATACTATACTTACATTTCCGACAATGAAAATCTTTCATCCCCCTATTTCGCTTGAGAGAAATGGTAGATGAAAGAGAGTCGAAATAAAGTAATTACGGTAGGTAGTCATTGCTTTGATAACTTTATTTTAGTTGGTCTAGTAGTTAGTGAACCTGACTGTAGTTGATGGAGTGAAGAGTGTCACAGGCTACTTTTTATCAACATTGATTCACACTATCGGAGCCGCGGATTGAACCTAACGTATACACAGAAATAGATTCTCGTTTGATCAACATTATGGATCCTCCGATGTCTTCGACGTTAGATACATAAAATAAAATTGTTTAGGGAATTCATATACACTCGCCGGCCCATAAATATGCTCTTTTCTAAACTTTAACAAAAACATCCAATACCCAACGGGGACATAAAAATTGAAAGATAAGTACCATATCCGAAAGAGTATGACATGGAATATTCTCGATACAGCCGGCTGAGATATTGCGGGTCTACCGGGATGATGCAAGATGAAGCCATTTACTGGAAATATGATCCACAGCTTTCAACTTTGTCATCGTTTCGATGCCCCTTGTGTTTGAGCGGAAGGTCAAGATTTTTACTGAATTTTAAATTACGGTCTATAAATGTATTGAAATACGAGTAGTTTAACTAGTTTTAGACTTCATCGCCATCAAAAATTTCAAAAATGTTTTAAAATATTTTCTGGCCAACTTTACATACAAGTTATATTATTGTATATTTCATAACACGAAGGTAAATTAATAAAATAAATTAAATTATGGTATAACTATTTATAATTTGATATGTTTTTTGACATGAGCAAACAAACAAAATTTTAAAGATTCCGTGCTAATTTTAAAACTACATTTGCAACAAGCCGCATTTGGAATCTACAATTCTTCTGCCTAAAAAACTGTAACGAAAACAAAAGAAAATTAATTAAAGTTTACCTTATTTCGCCATTATTTATGAATGCAAGTATTTATCTAATTTACCACTTAATTTCCTTGTACTTCCTCACTATTCTCCCGAAAACGCTGTTGCAGTCACGGTGTCGGAAGTTTTATTGCCACCCGAAGACCTCCAACAGAGTATCTGACGATAACAACTGGTACTGACGTATTTACGTGCCCTCTGGATCTGGTTAGCTTTTTTGATCACTTACTACCGAAACAAGCCACTGGGATATGAACGCTTAGGTACTCTACTTAAGGAATACTTAATTTAGTTCAAACATAAAGACTCAGCTTATAAGCAGCCAACAAGTAACAAACAGCATACTAGATTCGTATTAACTGTTACATTTCCTGGCCGGGCAGTGACGCGGTCAGGGTGCTCGCGTTGGGGCAATCTGAATTAGACAGCTACGGTGTTAGGGGGCGCTCATAGTGTTTTACAGTTCTCAACGACAGTCAAATATTTAAATATTAACATAGGATGTTCGAGTACTTTGTAATACTAGCTTCTTTTTATTTTAATTAAAATAAGTTAATGCCTGACAACATTCCTTCCTGTTGGTAAGTGGCAATGATGTCTGAATGCATACTAAGTTTATAATAAATATGTTATACTTATTAATAATTCTTTGAAGTTTAATCAGTAGTGACATACATAGATATTTATGTGAGAGATAAATGTTTGTTCTTCTGTAATTTGTGTTGTCTATGCAACTTATCCTAGTGAGAGGGTATGAGTGTGAAAAAAAAGTAATATATTATTTTTGTATATAACCTAGGATTGTCTTGAGTACGTCAAGATTTTATGATGTAGACGGTTTTCTCTCAGTTTCAATTTAATCTAATCAAGTTAATAATTTACTTAGAGATAGTAACAATTATGGTCCGATGATCTGGCCAGAAGGCGGTTTCATACTTAGATTGGTCATTGTAGATAACTTGTTACATGGTCCAATGCAAAACAGACTTAATGGATCACAAAGAACGTTGAGTTGCTAAGTTGCTGTCTCTGGCAAATATGTAATGTCTTAACCAAGTAGGCTTTTAAACCAGTAGATATCAGTAATTATATTCATCTTCTATGAATCCCCATCAAGCAGCTAACATATCACTTATAAACTTTGTCTGTCAGCGTGGCATTAATGTAGGCTACTCATGTGATAAAATTACGTCTATCGCAAAATCGCAACTTTACGACGCGCCGTGTGCATGCGTCCTGTATCGGGCACTTCATTCGGGACATGGGTTCCGTCTAAACGGGCTCTATTATTAAAGCGCTCGTTCCCGGAATGTTGGCTAATATGTACCAATGCGGAGATTACCTCCCTGCGCTAGTTGGTTTATCTTGTTACTACAAATTGGAAAATGCATGCTGCGTGGAAGATATTTACGTTGAATGCGCTTGGGACGTTTTGAACATTTGAAATATAGATTTTTCAAATCTTAAATTATATGAATGTAATTCTTTATATCGGGTGTAATTATAAATAATTTGAAGAATTTTCAATTTTAATGAACACAATTTTTACATATCATATCGAGTAGTAGAAACGGTTGGTTCTTTTTTGTTTTCGTTTGGAACGGACTTTGGTTCAAATAATACGGTGCGTACCTCTTTTTTTCAAAGCTACGCGCCTATCAGATATTGACTATCACTTGCTTACGGTGAGGAAAAGCATCATGAGGAATCCAGCATTCCTGAGAATTCTCTATATTCTCAAATGTGGCCAGCGCGGCAGCGTGGGGAACTATGGCATGTACTCCGCATATTGCGAAGACCCGACCCAGTAGTATAATAGTTATGAATTGCAATGATGACAGTAAAATTAATATAAATCAATGAACGAACAGGTCAAAGCCCCGATAACTAGTCTCTGCGACCCCAGGGACATATGATGGCGTACACTGGGTCGAAAATAACTTTTCAAAGACAACATTTAAAACTTTACTGTCATCTTTTTCTGGAAATAGATCGTGCTATAACTAAAATGTAGCGATCGAAAAAGTTAAGTAAGAGCGGACGTGGGGTGTGTGTGATGATAGCACAGTTCGAAGGGCTCGTGCAACCATCGTGCCGTTAGATAGCAATCGTCGAGCCATGTTTCAGCCTCTGGCTTAGGTTGGATACTAACCCTTCCACCAATCCGCGTTGGAACGGCTTGGTGAAGTATGCTTTAAGCCAGGGGTAAGCAATATAAGTATATAAGTTTAATAGTTTATATAAGTTTAATAGACGGATAGAAAAAGAAATTTACATTGTTAACTCGCAGTTTGCTATCATTCGAAAAAAGTCTCATATATAGGCAAATGTTCCAAGTTAAAGGATCATATCAAATCCTCACCTGCGTCCACTCCATTTGTTGAAGCTTTAACAAGGATCAAGAAAATAATTCCATTCCGTATTCAAAGGGCCCAACCCTTTGACTACGGAATAAATTGATGTGTGTGCAACAGGTCCGCTTGAACCAGAACACATTAGTTCGCCGAAAGTTTCATTTCTCTGTCCATATCGGGAGAACGGGATGGGGGAAGTTAAAACAATCTTGTGACGGATCTGAGGAGACTCACTATGTTATAATGGCCGATTGGTCTAGTGGTTAGTGAACCTTACTGCTACACCGAAGGTCGTAGGTTCGATTCCCACCCAGGACTAACTTTTCTGTGATGTTTGTTCCGTGTGTCTGGGTGTAAATATCTATATAAATATATATTTAAATTTATATATGTATGTTTATCAGTTGTTTAATCAACATAGTACAAGCTAACGCTTAGTTTGGTATCAGATAGCCGTGTGTGAGTTGTCCAAAGATATTTATATATGTATTTATTTTATATTAATTAACTTTTACTTTGTATATGGCATAACATACGAGTTAACTATGTTGTAAAATATATTTGTAAA
>DWJZ01002008.1:0-20865 GCA_018249125.1 Asbolis capucinus
TTGCAAAACTCAAAGGTGTGTGAAGTCTGCCAACCCGTACTCGGCCAGCGTGGTGGACTATCGCCTTAACCTTCTCATTCAGAGAAGAGACCCGTGCTCAATAGTAGTCCGTGATGGGTTGAGATGATGTTCTACCTTGTTCTCCCTTTGGATATTCTTACTCTCTCCCTGAATCCTATTAGCCCCCCCTGGGTCGGTATCTGGGACCGTACATAACCGAACTGTGAATATAACTTGCATTTATTATTTTTTTTACAATGGCGCAGCGTGACTACACTTGACAGGATTGGGAGTAGTTCGTGCATATAATAGAATTGATGATCTGTAAAATCCCCTGTATTTTAATTTTAATTATAAGAAGAAAACCAATTAAATCGATAATAACCAAACCATTAAATGTATAAACGTAAGACTAACCCAACCATTAAATGTATAATTAGTAAATACTAATAAAAAATATGTGCTGAGGAGTTTATTTCCCCGTTTATTCTCCTCAATATATTACTTTTCCGAAATGGTGTTACTAAGCTAACGCTTAGTTTGAGCTCAGATGGCCGTGTGTGAGTTGTCCAAAGATATTTATATTTATTTATGAAAGAAAAAATGTTGATGTTCCTAAGTGTATTTTAAATAGATATGTGAATAAATTAATTTTGATTTTGACTTTAAAATTGATAATCATAGGTTCTCTGATTCGTATGGGGAAAAGGGGCGAATGGATCTGGAAGGGGGAATTTCTGAGTATTCTTTTCTGTATTTACTTTTAAAACTTACATACGTACTTTTAGTAATCTGCTTTTCAACAACTACACCACGTTATGCTATGTTACGGGTATATATGTTTTTCGCACCGACATTTCGTCCCAGTTACATGGATGGCCTCGACTGAACTTGCGATGGCGAACAGAAGCTCGTTTCTCTTCTCATCTCTCGTCGTTTCTTTCAGCTCAGTCCGGGACTAGTATCCGTGCAGCTACGTCGAAATATCGGCGCGAAGAACATATGTCGTAATACAGCATAATATACACAGTGAATGAATCGAAATAATTATTTATAAAATTTCTAAACACCATAGTTTCTAGTCAACTTTTTACCTCCCTGCCTCAGACTTCCCTCTGTAGTAGGTACGCCTATATACAGGATGATACAAGAATTGCTCGTATTAGTCTAAGATTCACGACACGGGCCATAAAGCAGTATGCGCATGAACCGCGCCCGCGGATATTGCTTATTCAGTTTATGAGTAACTCTATTGTTCTTTCTAAAATCAAATCTGACACAGTCACATCTGTAAGAAAATTACAAGTAGGTATGTTTATTTGCACACCAATTCACTCTACAACTATTGTCTGTACCCCTTACTTTGTGTGAACGGAACAGATATGTGAGTGAAAATATTAGAAATGCAAAATTTTCCCTTATGAGTAGTCTATTAGGCCTTCCAAAAAATATACAAAGAAAATAGGTCTGTAACGGTTCCAAGTTTAATTCCCACAGCTTATATTTTTCTGGAGCCAGCCACCTCATAGATTATATCCGACATTGGTAGTGAGTCCCAGGTTCGAACAAATCGGTACTTGTTATAAACTTTTATTTAACTCGCAGTGTATGTTTGTATATTAATATGCTAGTATATATTTTGTTGGTTTATTCGGGTCAAATCTAGCAAGTTTAAATAGATCCAATTCCTCTTACTACTACTTAGTTACTTGCCTGCTACTGAGCTAAAATCTAGCATAAACCTTCCGATCTGATGACAATGCATTTATATGATAAGCACGACCCGATACAACGCTCAGGATTGGCTCTTGACAAGAGACTTCTCAACGGTTAACAATACCACCGGTTCAAGAATGCTTGCCAACTGCCTGTCCTTTGCGTGCAGAGGGAGCAGGACGCAGATAGAGAGATGGAAAGGAATGGAGGATGTAATGCTGCCATATCTTACTCATATGGCGGAAACACAGTTGTGAAATTTTATGTATTCGTATTGGGGCTCTATAAAAGCTTGAGTTTTTAAATATATTATTAGACCTTGTTTCAGAATAATTTTATTGGCTAGGCCATATAAACATATAAATACAATCATTACGTACAGTTTTCCAATTACGAGCTGCTGGATATAATTTAGGAAAATATATATAAATTTTAAATAAACTTTTACGCGATAGAATGCTTTCGGAAAATTTTATATTCCACCTGAACTATTGCAACTTTTTGAATTTCTGCCCAACACAATAGAACTGAAATACGAAATATCAACTAACTTGTCAGTTTAAAATGAATAAAATTGTTCTAGAGTCATTTTATTCATATGGCAATAGTTTGAATAAAATTTTGTTAAATATTTTTCGGGCCTATATGTGTTATACACTGAGTGCAACATATTAGCCCAGCTTACTAGCATCCATGGCGAAGTTTCTAGCAATATCCATCCATCAGTTTTTTCACGTTCACTGTTGGGCATCTCTCCTAAGTTGCGACACTGACCGGTCCTGAACCATTGAATCTAGCTGATGCCCACTGTCTTCGTCATCAGTCCACCTGGTCGGGGGCTCTCTGTACTCCTTTTTCTGAGACGTGGTCTTTAGCCAATTGCCATATACTATTGTTCGTCTACGGGAGCAAGCAGGGTAGATCTACTGCCAGGCGAGGTGTGATGCCTGGGGAGCGGCCGAGCTCCGATTGTTAGTCAGAACTTGTATATATGCTAACGATACAGATAACTCCTAAAGCGTGATCCAGGTTCTGACGTGACGTCATAGTATAACAATTTGTGAGACGTCGCAACACCTCTTTTTTGACTCGATTTCTTAAAGAAATACCGAGCATAATTATCCAGTGGGAGCTTTTCGACAACTTTAGGTACATATCCGTACTTCTCGGTACGCCCACTAGTACCATCTCCACCATAAGAGAATCCTTCTTCAACTTCAGGTAACTGGAATCCTCAGTTCTCCCGTAGCTCCCACCTATTTATTTATTTCTTGTTATCGAGGGGGAAACCTTCAAAAGGTACCTGGTGTCGTGGGAGCGACTTCGGGCTATGCGGAATTTGTACCGCACTAAAACCCCTCCAGTGGCCTTCCTCAGTGCTACGCGGAGGACTCTGTGATTTCTAAGGGAACGCAACCAGGGTCCTTCTACCGCGGTGCAGAGTGTTGGGTTCTTCTCGTATGGGACTCGAAATCCCATACCTGGTTATCCCAGTTTCCGGCGGTATGCGGCCACACGTACCCCCGTCCTTCCCGGATCCATGGCCCCCACCTAAACCTGATTCATCATGAAAAGCTGATTATGATAATGTCAACTAATTGCTGATATCCAAATTTTAGAATATAGGTTAACCACATTATAACTGTAACAATGTACAGTTCGATTACAATTGGTTCTGTAATTCCCTTCACTAGAATATCATTTGTGTTAATATAACTGAATGTGAATTTCATATTATTTAGAGTATTATATTTCTAGCGTCGAGAAAAATTTATAACGATGATAAATTTTATCAGGGCCAGGAACAAGCCAGACCTCGGCCATTATTCGAAACAATTTTTGACATGCTAACTGGACTTGTATGGTAAACATTCTTTTCGGATCTTAGGTTAAGTAGTAATGTTTTCATGGATTCCTTATAGTTTGGATGGAATGTTTAAGAACTAACAATTATTCTAATTCTCGAAGAACATATCGTAAGTATCCATAATGTATAACAGAACAAAATTTCAGTTCTAAAACACATCAATTTGTTCTTTGTCTTACTGTATGTATGAGATATTAATATTTGTGGTTAAATCTGAAATAAGTTTGTGTGAATCCAAGGGTTAATTATAATTACTTTCTGGCATCTTCTACCCTTTTTACTCGAGATGTCTATAATTTGTTAGCTTTGTGAATTAGAATTTACCTAAATTAATAACCTAAGTTCACATAAATAATTTAATTACCTTACATTTTCCGATTTTATTGATAAACGCTTATGCGGCTACACCCCTGTTTGAAGATGCCGAAGCTAGCCGCACAACTTCAATCTGGGGGCACGGAAGTGCCACCTCCAAGTCGAGCAAAAAAGCAGAACGGCCGTACCATGATTTTCTCGAAGTAGCTCAGGCCATTGTCGCCTATGCTTCAAGCGAATTTTCAGTAACCAAGCAGGCATATTTGAATAAAATCTAATTCTATATAATATTCATTACTTGTGAGATACATTGTATTCATGCGATGGACAAGTCAATCTATTACAGAGACTACTTTTTATGGTCGAAGAACTGAGCTGCGAAACTTGGGTTTTTTACAAGAAATGTTTTGGTGCGTTAATGTAATTGGTAATAGTAAAATTGACAAATCTATTGTAATATTGCCTCTATAATAGCTGACATTTAGTTAACCCGTTCATTGCGTTATGACGTCATATGTGAACTTTGGTCTTCTCACTACAAGGTTATACTTTTATACCGAAAAATGCTTAAAGGTTCATATGACCACACGACGCACAGAACCGCACTGACAACGGTTCCCTTGTCTTCTCCGCGTGGGTTTAATGCTTCCTTCCTGGTAGGCAACTCATTAGTAACACCACGGTGTTGTTAACGTTGATGGGCGCCGGTAACCAGTTATCATCAGGTGATCTATTTGCTCGTGTGCTCTCTATGAAGTAAAAAAATCTTCAGTCTTCAACCCAGATGGGTTGCTTACTAACCTCTCCTCCAGTCATTGGAGAATCAATAAATGCTCGAGGCCTCCTCAGTAGTAATTCTTCCTCAGTACTGGATCATTAATAATTTGAAAAAGAGTTATCAGGGCCTAGTTAACCAAAACCGGGCTACGATATTGTTAACATAATTTATGTTAATGAAAGACAAATCCCTTGTGAGTTAAATACGCCCAGTAAATCTTGATTGTACAAATTAATTAATTCGCTTTTGAAACAAGTGCCCTTGAGGAAATGAAATCAAATTTGGATTCATTGTGCCTTTGAAACTGTTATTGGGTTATAGCAATAATATGTATTGCTTGTAATGCTCTTGTATTCCGTTTTATTTCTTTTAGTCGTGGTATACGTATTTTGGGAGGATTTTGAAGGGTTAAATTGACGACTTTTCTTATATGATGCCACAAAGGTGCTGGAAACATTAAATGATAATATTTTTTATCTATCTAGAATATGTTAAATTATCTGTGCTTTACAATTGTCTATGGATATTGTCTATTCTTCTTCTCAAATTAAACTCCGTTCCGATTGCACGATTCGATCTTATTTACAACTAAGAAACCTTTAATTTTTAAATGTTATATAATATTGGTGCTACTAATGTCACACATGCGAAAGTTTTTGTCGATGGATAGATGTTTACTCACGCAAAAAGTATTGAAGGTATCTGAAGAAAAAATGAATTTTACAAAGATAGATTATAGATTATGTCGATCGGTACATGGTTGATGAGTTTATGCGTAACAACGCGCGCCGGATACAGCTAGTTTTTCATAAAAGGTTCATATAACGAATAACATGTAATGAAATGAATAAAATGTTATTTGTTGGGTTTTACAAGTACTTTTCGAATGTCAAACTACGCCATCGCTTCAACAAATCATTACCGTGAGTGGTCTTGGAATAAGAAACGGCAATAAACTCCCAAGAAGAGTCTTTTCCCAACTCACAGTTACAGATAGCACTTACTACTACTTACTTATACATATATTAAACATTAATATGTTATCTTTAATGGGTTACGAGAAATGAAGACCAAATTTAACCAAAGACTATATTTTGGCACACCACGAAGTATCTTGAAGTTGGGGTCTAATTAAGTTTGCAAGATTTGACCTTTAGCAAAGAGGAGATCTCCCGCCAGGCGAGGTGTAATGCCTGGGGAGCGGCCGAGCTCCGACAGTTGTTAATCGGAACTTGTATAAATGCTAACAATTCAGAAAACTCCGATAGCGCGATTTAGGTTTTAGTCTTGACGTCATCATGTGACGTGATGTTCGATGTCGCCACAGACCCGAACACGTAACAAACAAATATACTAACATACTAATATACAAACATACAATTCAAGTTAAATAAAACCTTGTAAAAAAAATAAACGCGTTAAAAACCGCGTGTATAAACTAGTACAATTAATTTTCCACTTACCCAATTCAACCCCATAAACGAATCCGAGTCGTTCATTCAGTAAACACGAGGCAACATTCCCTTTGTCTTTGGAATATCAAAACGTTGTAGATATAATGAAATGGTAGCAACTGGCATAATTTCCACATTTTCAACAAAGTTTAATTAGGACTGGCAACTCTATAATTACGAGAAACTAAACCAGTTACGCGACTTCGTTTGCTGTCGTAAATAAGTTATTACTACGTAAAGACATCAGAGGCGGTGATAGCCTAGGGAAGCGGTGATAGCCTAGTGGTTATGAATTTGGCCTTCTCGGGGGGTCCGCACTTCTGACTTTTCGGAGTTATGTGCGTTTTGAGCTTTTAAATGTCACTCGCTATAACGGTGAAGGAAAATATCATGAGGAAACTTGCATGCCGGGGAGATTGCAAAAGCAAAGGTGTGTGAAGTCTGCCAATCCGCATTTGGCCAGCGTTGTGGACTATGGACTGTACCTTCTCATTCAGAGAAGAGACCCGTGCTCAATAGTGGGCCGTGATGGGGTGCGATGAGACATCAGTGAAAGCTTTCGTAGCTCGGTTTGTTTCGATTCTAACCGATCGAAAAAGTTAAGCAATTGGCGCTGTCGGTATGGGGTGACCCCTAGTGGCAAAAATTTCATGAACGCTTCCGTGCTTCGCAGGGCACTTAAAGCCGTCGGTCCCGGTTGTTGTCGTAAGATAGCAATCGTTTAACTATATCGCAGGCCTACGGCATTTAAACTTTGGATACTTGGATTGGCTACTAACCGCTCCACAAATCCGCATTAGAACAGGGTGGTGGAATATGCTCTAGGCCTCCTGAGTATGATGAGAGACCCGTGCTCAATTGAGGGCCACCGATGAGTTGAAGCCAAAGACAATTTCGTTTTAATTTTTACTAGTTTTCGCCCATGACTTCGCCCATTAGGTACGTTGATAATAGCCTATGTGCTATTCCAAACTATCACCTATTTTTGTGTCAAATTTAATCCCGATCGGCTCAGTAGTTTTCGCGTGAAGGATTAACAAACATCCATTCATCCTTACATATTTTTGCATTTATGATATTAGTAGGATGTTACAAGTAGGCAAACAAGCAGGGTCACGTGATGGTAACCGGTAAATACCGTGACGTTAACACCTCACTGGGGTGTTACTAGCGTTGCCTGCTAGGAAGAAAGAAGTAAGAGAAACAGTATACATAGGTATTGCTGAACCATCCAGAATCAATAAAGACAACAATTGACCCCAGATACAACGCCGCTTCAGGAATAGGGTTATCCCCGTACATTTTAAAGTAACCTTTGACGGGAACGAAAATAGATTTGACCTGGTCTGTGTATTTTTGATTTAGATAGCAGATGTTTTCAAACTGATAATATCGCGGATACTAAACATTTCAAATGCAAACGGGTACTCACAAGATCCACATATCGGTATAGCAATAAAAAAATCGTGAGTACCTGTGTCTATTAAAAATTTTATGTAAACTGAACAGGCAAACTGCTCGGCCTAGCCAGATGAATGCTTATACAGATAGGAATCTGGAAATGCAAGTATAGTTTTCCAATATACCTACTTTTTCCATTGCTCTTTTCTCATAGATATATTCCTTAGTTTCTTCTTCATCCTGGCGAAGTATAGACAGGCCTGTTGCTCTAGTGGTTAGTGAACCTGACCACTAAGCCAGAGGTCTTGGGTTCATTCCCCTCCCAGGACAAACTTTTCTGTGATGAGCAGGGTTTGTTCTGTGTCTGGACGTAATAAAAAAATATAATATATATAAGTGTGTATTTATAAATATATATGTACGTTTTCTTGTTCACCACAGTACAAAATAATGCTTAGTTTAAAATCACATGGCCGTGTGTAAGTTGTCCTGAAATATTTATTTATTTATAAATTTTATTTTGATTGTCAAGACTTATACCATTTTTTTCAGCACACAAAACATTCCCCAATACGAAGCAAAATATAAACAATTTAGTAAACGTGCTCGAGTTAAAATTCGCAACGGGGTTGAGAATAGCCCTAAAATTGCCTTGTATTTTCAGGGCGGATATTTAAAGGTATGGATGTTTCGCACCGGGAATGCACGTTTAGTAGAAATACGTGCCTACACGTCGAACACAGCTTTCTGCCTTTCTCCTATTATAATTGGCAAGGCTATTTATAACGTTTATTGAAAGCCGTCGAACTGAAGGCAATTAATATAATTTAATGGATGAATACAAGACTTTATATTATATTTACTGTACGAGCAATTCCACTTCACAAATCTGCATCGAAGAAGCGTGTTGTATGCTCTATAGTGTTGTATGGTTATGTTACCTATTAATTAGCTTAATTTTCATTTCACGGGACTAACAGTACGAGAGAGTACGAGAACAACCCGATATTTTCTGGTCCTAGACAGGAGAATTATCAATAAACCTGTTAATGGTACGGTACACTAACATCCGACGGATGCCCAGCTTTTGGATATATATATATATATATATATTCCACTGTACGTGTGTATGTCAGTGAACTCCTAAACGGCTGTATTGATTTTTATATGGGTTTGGGTGGTGCCCTGGATGGTTCAGATTCACAAATAAAACCGGCAGATGGCGCTGTACTTGGTATCTAGGTTATTTATCTATGGCAACCAAATGGCTAATTTTGGTTTCGAAATATTTGTTGAAGTACAGAGAAGATTAACGACGAATTTATTTCTTTCGTGAAGCTTGAAGCTAGAATGACAATTCTATATTGGCTTTAAATGTACGTACGTTAAAACATCAGACAGCTAATACGAAACAAAAAAATACCTTTTTCTCCTTGCTACCAACTTAATGCTTTTATTATAATACTAGAACGACAAGCTCTATCCCCGAAAACTTAAAAGCTTCGTCGTTATTCTAATAACAAAGCGCTGCAGTACAAAGTTTTAATAAGCATTTTATATAAAACATCAGTAAAATAAAAAACTGGCGTATTGAATAGAGTTATATAAAAGAGAGTTGAAAAGATGCGGAAGTTGGGAGCTAGTATAAAATGGTTTTATGAATTCTTTAGTGCAGGTATAAAGAGATCTTTAAACATACATGAAAATGGGCTTACATATCAAATATTAAATCAGTGGTGCTCAAACTTTTTCTTTTTTTTACATACCAAAACGTAATGGTAGCTAATGCTTGACTACAGTCCCAGGTGGGACCACCACCAGGTGATGGTAAGTGGCGATGCAGTCTTTGATGGTAAAGCGCATTAACTTAGAAGCTTATGTACTATCGTTTTGAAAACACATTATACTCGAACGGAAACACATTCGCTGGTAATTTATTCTAATCATTTGCGGTACACCATATACAAGTTGAGGCGAAGCCTGTCATCCGTACCGGAGAAATATCCGCGATCTAAGGATGGATACCCGTCGAGCGTCGTATCGTTGAATGGTAGAAGGGTGTGGGGGAATTAAGTCATGTAATTCCTGCGCACGCTCTCCAAATACTCTATAAATACAGAGAGGCTGGCAACTTCTCATAGGCCACTTTTACATGTTAGATATTTAGTTTGTTATTAAAGTTATTAGTTTGTTATTAGAGATTAGTTTTGATAGACTCCCTGCTTCATTTTTGCTAGATTCTATAATAAAATAAAATATGATTCTATAATAAAGTCATTTGAAATAGTCTATACAACAATTTATCGACGAAATACAAGACGATCAAAAATCGTTGAAAATGAAGGACTGTGATACGCCTTTTCCATTTTTGTCTCGACCGTGTATGTCGTGAATCCTTGGAGGTCTTCCTGGACTACTTTGAGAATCACTGTACCAAATGAATCATAACGTCAAAGGGAAGTTCATCTTTTGACATAAAAATAAATATCCCGTTCTTTGAATATGTTGTAGAGTAAATAGTAAAAACTTACGGTCTTTTTTTTTAATTAATCTTTTCTCTCTCTCTCTCGCTCTTTTTAAATACGCTTTGGTGGGAGAACCTATCAGATTTAGTTGATGTTTAGATCCCACTAAACACTTGCAACTTGTCTCTGCTCGTTAGTAATGCGTGCCAGTCCAGTGTTGCTAATGTCCATGGGTGGCGAGGGTCACTTACCATCAGGTGGCCCGTCTGCTTGTTTCTGCTGCATTGATAATCCAGATTTATCTGTTGCTGTGACAAATTTCATTCAGATCCGTTCAGTAGCTGCAAGAGTAACAAATATCCATCCATCCATGCTCACAAACTTTCGAAAATCATTCATCATTGCCCATAATTATCCCACTGCTGGGCTCTATTCTGCGCTATATGAGGCACTATAAGTGCATGTGAGGGATACATGGTCCACCACGTTGGCCAAGTGAGGTTTGGTCGACTTCATACGTTTTTGAGAATTTTATGAAGAACTCTAAGGAGCGCAAGTTTCCTTACGATGTTTTCCTTCACCATAGCAAATGATAATCAACCTTTGATACACACATAACTTTGAGAATCAGAGGCCGCAGGATTTGAACTCAGGACATCGTGTCCGAGAAACGTTCAAACCACTAGGCTATCACCGCTGTCTCATATTTACATATAATAATTGAGAATTTTATTTCATTGGTTTCAGCCCGTTGGTATCTATCGTGGGAAGTACGAGTGGGCGAATGAAGACAGTCCAGTTGGAGGAGACTGTTCGCTATGGGTGCGCGCGGCTACTCTCCAGCTCGATGATGGTCAGTGGCAATGCCAGGTCACTGCCAGCAACTATGATGTTCAGGTGAGGATATAGCTTCATGTGACTATTAGAAGTAGAACTGTACAATTTTGTCTATTGATCGATCTTAATTTCACATCTGCTTCTGTGCTCTGGAAAGCTCGTTAAGCCAACCTGATCTATATCAACAGATTCATGTGGGTCAATAATATATAACCTTTTCAAATTTGCGTTGGCGTTGTATGACCTGGTGACCATTGGAACAGGATGATGGAGTATGTTCTATACCTCTGTTTTTACTAAAACCTCCTGTTTTTCAGCTGGTCATGAACAGATTGACGTCATTAATAGTTTTCAGAATCAAAATCAAGGTTCACGGGCCAGTTAGTTTAATGGTTAATGAATCTGACTGCTAAACCGAAGGTCATGGGTTTCCCGCCCAGGTCAAACATCTTGAACAGGAGTGTTTGTTCTGTTTGGGTTTAAAAATATCTATATATTTTAAAATATATATGTATAATTAACAGTATCCCCATAGTACAAGCTAACGCTTTGTTTGGGTTCAGATGGCCGTGTGTGGGTTGTCTTAAGATAATTCTTTGAAACTACCACCGTTTCTGAAAGGTAATTTATAGAAGAGAAGAAACGGCGAAAGAAAACTCCTTAGCATGTCTTTTAAAGTAATACTAAACATAAAAAATACAAATTATATCTTATGAATTACACGGAGCTGGATGAAGTGGGAGCATTTATTTCCAGATATATGAATCACCCATATATGTATCTATCTATCCTGTACCCTTTATCTAACAGCTGTTCTTCCACTTTTAAAAACAATAGATATGGTGTGTTTTTCCAGGATGCACTGTCTAGTCCCCCAGCGGCTCTAGCGGTCAGGGTGCCTCCGCAGACCCCCAGGATACTCTTCATCGGATCCCACGTGATGCCAGGCCAGAACATCACAGTACCAGCCGGGAATCGGGCTACAGTCGTATGTGAAGCGAGATACGGGAATCCTCCAGCATATATTGAATGGTATTTAGGTAAGACAACTTGTTCTATTTTTTTTACGTGGAAGTTAATGATTGACATCGATCACATCTGATGGAAAGTGGCGATGATGTCTCTTCTCTTGAAGACTTTTACACTGTACGTGGCCGGAAAGACCCACGCAGGCATGTATCTGAAAACCCGAATTATTACACTTTTATTCATTTATTTATCTTAACTTGACTTGAAGGCATTTACATTGTAATCGAATGGGAACACCGACGAGGGCAACTTATTCCAGTCCTTCGCAATACGAGTGATAAAAGACGAGGCTAAGCGCGTCGTTCGTACTAACGATGATTTTTATCCTAATTATAAGTTAACTTACCTATAAAATAAATTAAGATAAGTTAAGATTTTGACTATTTTACAAGCTTTTATTTAACTTGCAGTGTATGTTTGTATATTAGTATATTTGTTTGTTGTTGTTACAAGTCAAATCATGCGAGTTTAATTACACCCACATCCTCTTATACTACGGAGCGGAAATTTTGCATAAAGTTTTCATCCTGAAGACATTGCATTTTTAAGACAAGCATGACCTGATACTACGTTCAGGATTGACTCCAGACAAGGGAACTCCTCAACGGTTAACGATACATTCATGAAATTTTACGTGTTTCTTTGTATTATGGATCTACTATATATAAAGCTTGTGTTTTAAAATATTTTTAATAAACTTTATTTAAAACCTATGTATTTGTGCCTTATACACAATAAGTAACTTTGTAACGACAGTGAATAGGCCTTTTTCCTACGGATGGATCCATTAAGAAACATTTTGTTCTTTTTAATAGTGATAAAGTATATTTTTATGGAAAAACCTGACCAACAAACTGACGAAAAAGCTTTTTACATTATATAAATTACTATTTGACTAATATCCCACCTGATGGTAATTGGTACCCACGTGTTTGTGGGTGTGGGATGTCTCTGTAAAACCAAAGACGTCATCAATGCAATGTCATCCAAAAAATAAGTATTCGTAGAGTATCAGAAAGTTCACAATCTTCTCCTTGTAGAGAAGGAACGTCTGTCAGCATGGAGTCAGACGAATGCCTCCGAGGTGGAACGACCCAGGGTGTGGGCAGCCCGGTCGGTGCTGGAGCTCGGAGCCACCAGGTCGGCGCATGGGAGACAGCTCGCCTGCAGGGCGCACCATCCTTCCTTCCCGTCGCCGTACTACCGGGACTCTTATACAATGCTGGATGTTACTTGTAAGTTATTAACATAAATATTGCCATGTAAAATACAGAATAAATAACTACACTAAGAGTCATTAATGGTTACTTATATACTATTTTTTTCTATGAAAATTCTATAATATGGAAAGATTTAAAAGACGATGGACGATTCTGTGTGTAGCAATTTGTTATTCAGCAGGTTTTTGCGCCACTAAACAAAATGCCTTTTCTGTTATCGTTCACGCCAAACCATTCAAACATGTACGGGAATGTCATTTCTTGCGCAGAGACAAAAGATATATGTATGTATGTTTTTGGGACTAGTGTTTGGCGTGAACGACAACAGAATTATCTCAAACTTTTTTTGTCAAATAATTATTTTTATTTGATGATATGATTATTGAGTTCTCTCTGCTATTATTGCTACTAGTTACTATAACTATACGAAGTCCTAGAAACTGCCAAAACTATCTAATAAAATAAGACAAATTTATTCATCAGATTTTGATCATCAGAGATTGTTATATGTTATTGGATTTGTTAGAATTAAAGTTGGAGTTGGTAAAAAAATACGTTTTATAAATATTGTGTAAATAATATTAAAGAAGTTGGTCAAAATTTTACTACTTAATTATTATGTTGGTACTATAAAAATTTAAAAAATACAAATATATTTAAATTTCTAATTGATCTCTTTACTATAAATTCTTTTCACAGTTGTCCCCGTAGTATCAATTTTCGGCGCTGACGCTAGTTCTCTGGCCAGTCTGGAGGAAGGTTCCAGCGCCCTCACGCTGGAGTGCAGAGCTGATGGCAACCCCAGTCCCTACGTGTGGTGGACCAAGGACGGTCAGGTTATACCCACGAATGGAGCCAAGCTGTTACGAGCGCCTGTCACAAGGAATCATTCTGGTGAGTAAGGAATGTTTAAATTGACCGGAAAATATGATTTTTTTTTTTTAAAAACAGTGTTAGTCTTGAATTAAGATTTTTTTGTATTTCTGCTTATTTTTGAGCCGAGCGAAAAATTAAGCTTATTTCAATGCCACAAAAGTCTTTTAAACGCGATAAAAATGCTATGTTCTCCATTGTGATTGAATAGACGCTATATGAATTATTTTGCATAGTACTGTGCATGATAACCAGAAAATTCAATTTTTTGCCATCTTCCTGGGATTGGATTTTTTTGGAATAAAAAGGAATTTTAATTTAGTTTTATTTATTTAAAACATAAACATGTTTGAAGATTGTTTTATGATCCTATATTTAGAGGAGATTTTTGTTAAAGTTAGTAAGAATTTTTAATTTTAACAGCTTTTGCAAAAATTGCAACTAACTTTCAATTAAAATACTTTTAATTCATTCAAAGTGAAAGTCAAAACCAAATTAAATTATTAACGTAACTATTAGAAATACACTCATGAACGACAAAATTTTTTTAATGTACCGACGTTTCGGAAAGATACTATATTGAGGATAAAAAATGGTGAAAGAAACTCCTCAGCACATATTTGAATTAGTACACTTAATTGAATTCAATTTTCGAAATTGAATTTAATTTTCGAAATTGAATTCAATTAATACAAAGGGATGTCAATTCAATTAATACAATTGAATTCAATTTTCACATTTTTTATATACAACTTAGATATTTAAAAGATAATTTCCATTGTGTTTCAGGAATTTACGGATGCCAGGCGAGGAATTCTCTCGGGACATCGGAATCTGTGAAAATTGAAATAGATATTAAATGTAAGTTTGCGCCAGAACACTACATAGCGCTATTTCTAATACTCAGTAGTAAATTGTCACATTTATACACCTTCCTTTTAATAATTTACTAATTCTACTAATATTATAGTTGTGAAAGTTTCTGAACATGTTTGGATGATTGGTTTTCCTTCATACGCTAATCCTTGAACGGATTAAAATGAAACTTAGTACACAAAGAAACTACATCCAGGGTATAAATGAGGAATATCCTGGTTATAGATTCCCCTGGGATGATTTGTACGTGTATAAATTATAACTATGTATATCAGTGGTGCAGCTGGTTTGAATGAAAGATCGGCCGTACGTAGATCATGTTCTAGATTATAACATCACATTCTGAAAGTAGGAATTGTGTCTTATAGAATCATTTGAATAGCTATGTGTTGGGTGTACAGCCGTTACTTTAATGTAAAACGTATCTAGTAAGTTACACGAATATTAATATTCAGTTGTAATGTTCATAATGCATAGTAGCGCCATCTCTTATCACAGGTCAAGGACTTTTATTGTAAGTTTTCTGTAGTAAGTTCCTTGTAGTGTATTCATATGTTTATAGATGGCGTTAACACTAATAAAATTATTAGGTTATTAGTACAGCTATTTTAAAATTGCTTCCTTTGACTTAGAAACAATAGAGCAAAAATGTTTAAATATTTTGTCAATTTCTAATAAACGATAAAAATCTAAAGTTTTGTCGTACCATACTTAGGTCGTAAACCTCCGACAGAATCCTCCGACAAAAAAACTCTTGGCATATTTGGGTCACCAAATTAATGGGAGAATGGTGAAGTATGTTCTAGGCTGCCACAGCTGTCTTGACAGCCCAATAAAGTTTCTTATCTATTTATCACCAGATCCTCCGCGAGTGACCTGGGTGGGTCCAGACACAGTGGTAGAAGCGAACCTGTTCTCACAAGTCACCTTGGAGTGTAAGGCCGATGGAAACCCTCCTCCCAGTTACCAGTGGTATCACAAGTAAGTCAGCCTTATCACAAGTCCAAGAACTAGTCACCGGAACATATATTCCGAAGTCCATAAGTGGTCTATACGTCCATAACTATGTACTATCACATAAAAAGAATGAATTTTAGCTACTTTTTTCAACTTTATGCAACATTAAGAGTACGATATATGTTTTTCGTGCCGATATTTCAACCCAGTTGCACGGATCATGGTCCCGGCCGAACTGCGGTGGCGATGAGAAACTTTTGACAAGATGACAGATGACATAAGACAGATGTCAGATGACACTTGACAATAAACATTAGTCTGTCTACTTGACGTCTAGTTTGTTTTGTTCACCGTATTACGACAATGGACCTATTATCACACACTACACTGACCACAAAACACCAAATGTTACGTAACGTTTAGTGTGGGAAGATGTTACAGAAAATCTACGCAAAGATAATCTTTGGAAATGCGTTACATGTTCAAAAACGCTCCCAAAGACAGAAAAGGGATGCATAATAACACGGAGAATTTCATATAAAATTACACTAGTTTAAGAATAAGTTCATTCAAGAAGTTAGCAAATGTTAAGTTTCATAAGCTGTAGTACTTAATTGTTAAAGTTGTGACGGTTCAAATGTTCAACGCTTGTTGCTTTGACAATCTGAATCTGAAACTGGCTTTAAAGTTTAAGGCTGGCAAAGTTTAAGTGCGTTCTGCCATTGTTGGAAGACAACAAAGTGACGTGCAGTTAGTTAAAATGTGACTGCTAAATTATTAATCCTGAGTTTTATTTGCTACTGGATAAATAAATGAAATGGAAAATGTTACTACTTAACTTATTGTTAAAGAATGAACTTTATTTACCTTAACCAGTATTACTTACCGCCCCAAGATCCAAGAGAATGGAATAACTTGCCTGCGTCGGTGTTCCCACCTAACTACAATGTGGGAGTCTTCAAGAGAAGAGTGAATAGGCATATACTAAGTTAGTGTGTCCAACATCTCAGACATCATCACCACTTTCCATCAGGTGGGATCGATCTCAAGCATTAACTTATTTTATATAAAAAAAAATCCACTCCATCTGTACCAATTTTCACCAAAATCGGTCAAGTGGTTTAGGCGTTAAAGCGTATCAGACAGACAGACTTCACAATATATTATTACTAGTTTCCGTCTTCGAGCGTGGTATGTCCGTGAATAAAAAAGTAGCCTGCGTAATTCTAGATATAATCTTTGTACAAAATTTTATTAAGATCCGTTCACTAGTTTTTACGTAAAGTTAACTAACATCCATCCATGCTCACGAACTCTCGCATTTATAATATCAGTATTACTAGGGTAGGATATAAAGAGTATACTGTTTTAAATCGACACTAATATTAAAGAGAAAAGATTTGTATTTTTGTATATTTGTAACGAATAAAGTACAAAAGTACTGATCCGATTTCAATAGTGACATAGGCTATATAAATATCTAGAAATAAATAGACAACCTTACTAAAACTTCAATTATTTAACCCAAGGAGTATAAAAGAGAAAAGTTTACTTTTTGATTATTTCAAATTATAAAACACAAAATTTCCACCCGTGCGAAGCCGTAGCGGGCCGCTAATATATTGTAAAATTGTCGAAACAATTAAACCAATTTATATATTAAATTAATTTAGACAACACAATATTAAATTACACTGACTCATTAAGGTACCTGTTATTTAAGTTGTAAGTTGTAATTAATAAATTAATTACGTAATTAAATTAATTTACAAATATATTTTATTCTAGCCCCGACCCGTCAATACACGCGAACCCAGAAGACGGCTACCCGGTGTCAGAAACCCCGCAGCTGTTATTGCACAACGTCTCGTACAACCAGCACGGACGGTACACCTGCATCGCTACCAACCAGATCGGATTGGAAGACAGGTGGGAATCTGACAACTCGTTCCACTGCTGGACTGGGGTCGCATCTCACAATTTTTATTACTAGACATTCCACCAAGCTGTCACGGTACGGTTTGGTAGTCATACGAAAACTTTAAGTTGAATTCCTAGGCGTTCGGGTTTCTTCGCGATATTTGGTGTTACACTACATTTTTATGCGCAGAAGGTTTTAGTAATTAGGGGCATAATTAGAACTCAGTCATATGTCCAAAAACATTTTAAATTAAATATTAAACTCACAATTGCAACCCAGAAATTGTCCCACTATTGTGCTCGAGTATCTTCTCACAATGTGAGGGGTATATGCCATAGTCCATCACGCTGGCAAACTGCGGATTGGTGAACTTCGCACACCTTTGAAAACTTTTATGGAAAACGTTCAGGAACGCAGGTTTCCTCACAATAATTGCCTTAACTGTAGCACGCGAAAATAAATTTCAGATACGCACATTATTTTAAATACTAGAGATGCGTGCCGCAGGATTTGAACAAACATTTCTTTTACCGTTTGTAATTTTTGGAAACTTTAATTTACCTTACTTAAAATCCTATTAATCTTGACCAGGCGACACCAGTCAGAAGCCATAACGCTGAACGTATTGGGCCCACCTGTGGGCGCGGACAGCGGAACGTCGCACGCGTGGAGTGGCTCGGAGGCGCGCGTCCAGGCCACAGTATGTGCCGACCCTCCTCCACGTCGTGCCGCCTGGCTCTGGGGAAGTCTGAGACTGGATGTTCCTTCGCATATTGGTAAACTTACTTACATATGTACATTAAACCTTAATGGAGTCAATCTCGAATTTTCTAATGTTCCTATGTGTATTTTATACATGGCCCAAAACTGAACACGAGTCTTTTCTTTTACTGAGGAGATCTAAACCACATTCCACTACGCTGCTCCCTTTGCAGATTGGTGGAGGCGTAGTAGCCAATCCAAGTATCGAATATTTTTATATCACTTGATGGCCTCTGACAAGACTTAATATTTGCTATCTCACGACGATAACCGCAGCCTATACCTTTATGTACCCTCCAAAACCAGTTCAATATTGAATTACCCTATCCCCAGGCCGTTACAAAGCCGAGGAACCTACCAGCGTAAACGGTTGCTACCGCTACACTCTCCTGGTGGCTAGTACGGGAGTTGCCGACGCTCGGGTGTACGTCCTTCACGTTGAAAACGAACGAGGATTTTCCTCACATCGAGTCACTTTGACTGTACATGGTGAGTACCCACGTAAGTACGATAACTTTCACATTATTTAGAATGAGCAATACTCACAGGAATAGTGTTTAATAGTAACTTTGTGACAACCCTTATAGTAACTTCGTTAGTTAAATATTGTTATCTAGTTAGACCAAGGTAGTATACTTTGCCTGAACAGCAGTTCATTTGCAAAGGTAAAGAAATTCTGTTTTTTTTTAATGTCATATTCAGGCATACAGGCATTCGAGTCTCCTAATGATTTGTGCTTTAGTCACCAGTTTAGAAGTTATCAATGCGTTGCTGGCTCGGAAGAAAGTCAAAATACCTGGTTTTTAAGAGCAGTTTATACAATAAACTAAGAGGTACATCATTGAAATAACTGGGATTATTAATGATACCAACGGGCTCCTAAGTCAACCAAGAAATCCATTAAATGCCCAATATTGGAAACCAATTTCTCCTTACCGAGTGGATACTCGGTAGAGCCACTCCAATGTGGAGGAGGACTAAGCTTTGTAGTACTGCACCATGTAACCCCCTAAATTATATGTAGCTTTTCAGTTAGTTAACCTTTATCTAATGAGTAGTGTAGTAACTGTGGCAACTCTCGTCACGCAGATAGTTTTTCGCTAACAGAGACCGCGCACGTGGCGCCGCTGATCGCCGCCGCGCTCGTCATCGCCGCTCTACTTGTCATCGTGCTGTGTCTCGTCGTGCGCTGTCGGCGAAGGAGAGGTATGACTTTAATCTTTACCTTTTTCTACTATCTTTATTCTTTTATCTACTCTAACTTGTATCGTTTTTACATCTTTCACTATTGATTTTTCATCCTTTACTGTCGTTACATATTTTATAGGTCTTTTATATTTTGCTGTTCATACATCTTTTATTGTTGTTTTGTCTTTTGTGATTGTTTCTTCATTTACTGTCGTTAGATCTTAAAGAAAGTTCTTGATTTTGATTGTATGTATATTTTGACATAGCTGTATTTATCTGATTATTCTAAAATCTATTAAAAATTATTTTATTACACGTATATTTTCATTATTGTAATTATTATGTTAATCGTTATTGTAATTCGTAAGTTGTTATTTTATTTTTCACTGATCTTAGGTCGTTTTTTTTCTGACATTTGCTGATTTCACATAACTATATTACTCGTACTTACTAACTTTTTTATTGATCCTCTATTTTACATTTTCATTATCTTACTTTTCTCTCTTACGTCATTTGTATTGTCATTTCAAGATTTTTTTATACTGTCTCTACAGAATAAACCTCTAACTATTTAGGTAATTACAAATACCCCGCGGTCGTATTTTCGTGGTTTAATGAGGTCATCTGCGTACAGCTGGAACGATCTTGGCACGGAGCGTCTAACATACATTTGCTAATTAATCTAATCAGATTGTTGTGGTAATAAACCTGACGAAGGTTTGAGAGAAACGATGTGCACTTTTAGCCTTTTTATGTAGGAATATTTGTGACTGCAACTTTGCTAAGGACAAAGTCCACATCATAGACCAACGTCTCAGTTTACTTAAATTTTTTTACTGCCCTTCATTATTCATATTAAAGTAACATACTTCTTTGTACTAGGGAGCTATATATAGTGTTTCTATTGTACAAATATCTTTACAAGCTGGATTGCTGGTTCTAAGAACCCAATCCAGAATTTGATATTAGGTTGCTATGTGTCAATGTGAAGATTAACTTATTTTTTATTTTCTTCAGAGAGCGTCGAGTACAAGACTGATGAGTTAGATAGGTAAGTATCAATATATTATTCCGTAGCATTATAATTTTTTTTTACGTAATATAAGTTAATGCTTGACAGCGATCCCACCTGATGGAAAGTGGTGATGATGTCTGAGATGTTGGACACACTAACTTAGTAAATGCCTATTCACTCTTCTCTTGAAG
>DWJZ01002009.1:0-20863 GCA_018249125.1 Asbolis capucinus
AAGCGTTTTAAATTTAATCGCATGCCCTCACTCCCTCAGTCGGACACTGAGTTCGGCCGAGTTACCTCCGCGGCACCACGCCGCCGGTCCCTGTTCGCCACTAACGCATAACAGTGCGTTGCGTAAGTATTCACCGCAACCTGAAGGCGCACAGAACACAGCCCGCAGAGAAAGAGAACATTGCAATAGACACATTCGTTCGCAAGCAATACTACGTACCTCAACGAGAAGCTACGAAGTAGGTCGGCTCGCAATAGCCACGATTAATTAACGTGAACAGTTACATTTTAAAACAACTTTAAAATCACGTAGCTAATTAGTAAATAATTAAGTATTCACCAGGAAATGTTATTACATTAAATTATTAACATTTATTTACATCAAACATTGTTCAACACTAAATCAGCACGTAACGATATTTGTCAATAAGTCGTTGTCCCTGATTTGTTTAAAATTAACGTCCTAATAAACGAGTTGACAAACTTACAAAATAACAACCTATTATTTATGTTAAACGAATATAAGACATATTAAAAGACTAGGAAATATTTAACTTAAAAAAAGATTGGAGTGGAAAAGAACAAATCATAGCCATCAACGCTGAACGACAAATTCAAATAACGTACTTTTCAAAATATTTATTACTCAGAAACATATAGTTCGCTTATATTAACATAATAGAACTTGTCTATAAATGTTCGATAATATAAATTCTTTGTACTACAAATGTTATGCTCCGGTTGCGACGGAGTAGAAACATTTTAAAGGCGATGTCAACCCGGAAGATGACAAAGTCGCATCTCCGAGGGGCAAAGGGGAGAGGGCGAGGGAGGAGAGGGGTGGAGAAACCACCTAACCGTGCCAAACTGCACAAAACACAAGTCGAGCCGCCAACACTCCACACGGCGACAAAGCGCGGCTTGCGTCTTGTTTACAAAACAAATTGCACGACCCTCGCGTTCCTACCGTCATACTGCTCAATTTTTATTATGCGATGACATTATTAATGTGCTAAATGAATTATAAACTGAGTCGCAGTTAACATACTGGATATCATGAGTTATTAACAATATCCTCATTTTCTGATGTAACATAAATAAGGTAAAATTATTATTTTTGTTTCGGAAAAACAATTACTTCAGCATGTATGAAACCCAAGCAGTATTGCACAAACGAGTACCTTATGTACTAAAATAGAAGAGTACTTCAGCAACAGTATTTTATGAATTGAAATTGTTTGCAATAATGACAAACAGCACCAACACCACTTAGAGCGGACAGTAATAATCTGCGTCTATAAGAGGCAAAGTAATGTTTGGCGCCGTCCGAGGGAGAGGTAGCGGGTTCGGCGTTATCTTGACCCACATACGGCGACCGCGCACACGGCCGGCGGGTCGCGTGAGTCGTCGCGTCACCGTGTCGCCGTCGCCGATACGACGGAATGTCGTGTCGGGAGAACGTTATATTTTGAATATTTTACTCAAAACTACATCCTACTAATGTTATAAATGCGAATGTTTTTGAGGATATTTGTTACTCTATCACGCAAAAACTACTGAACGTACCTGAATGAATTTGGTACAGAGATAGATTGTAGTCTGGAATGACATAAAAAGACTTTACAAAGATACCACGCTGGCAGAGCCGCGTGCAAAAACAGTGTTATAAGAGTCAATTTCTAGTCGTCTTCTGAATTTCCACTGCAAGATTTGGACAAATGGATGGCGCACGTCCTACGGTTAACAAAGTCGAAATCCACTTTTTGCTTCTTGTAAACGGATATTGTGAATTACTGATCGTCAGTTATTTAAAAAAATTGGTTTATTTAAAATTTAGTGTGGAAAAGCTCGCAGAGGCGGCAAGACAATATATAATATGAATAAAACATATCTTCAAAATAAAAATGTATTCAGTAGTTATCCAAAAAAAAAACGGACAAAATAAAATCAATCATTTCTTACTAAATAAAAAGTTATTAGCTCAAGTATTTATCTAACGGAGCTCATATCTATTATCTGCCCTCTTATCGAAGAATAATGTAATAATAGGCAATTAAGTAAGCGATATTATACTGCAATAAAATTCACTACAATCGACGAAGAAGACAATTACATGAACATAAAAATGCAACACTTACGATAAGGGCGAGACGATGCAGTCTCGTGCAATGAATTAAAAAATAACAAAAATAAACAAGAAAATCGGGTCATAAAAATATTTTGTTATGGCATTAAGAGTGTGTTGAAGAGGCGGCAGACCAATGAGGCAATGTCACTGTGATGTTTTCCTGCAGTCATCAACGCGCGGCCTTGACCCGGAATGCATGTGAAATAAAATAAGAGAAAAAGGACGAGTTATGTTGTTAGAGGTCAAGGGCACTCAGGAATGCTGGTCTGATTGATCGTTTGCTCTGCACGTATTTCCCCGACGTGCACTAACTATAACACTTAGTTCCCCATGAATCGCATGCCTTGACGTCATGGGGAAAATAAAACAAACTCAAAACGGTAAAATTATTTATTGTAAATTCCTCGAAATAATTCGCGTTACTAATGCGAAGGCAAGTAAGCACGTACAGTTTTTCTGCGAAGGTAAACTTATGGAATTTTTTAAAAACTTTACGTAAACGAAGAGGTGACCATCTATGAGTTTATTGCATGGCTACCTCTAAATAAAGCCCATAATTCAATTTGTGTTTATGCCAATGTGTTTATACAAAATTACAAATGCGTCATGCGTCAAATCACGAACTTAAGTTTCTGAATTTAACTTCCATACAAGTATTGTAATAATACATTTTCTCACTGTACACTCAGTGTACCTACGCAAGGACAAAATGTAGGCGAAGGGCGTTCCGAGCCCGCAGCGCCGGATCCCCCAAGGACGGAGCGCTATCGGATAGGTTGCTCGTTAGCAACAATGTCGGGGCCTTTTAGCTAAACTGTCAGCGACACTAAAAAATTATCAATAATATCATCGAACAGTCACGAAGTGCAAGAGGACAACGGAATTTGATTTTGTTATCACCAAAATACATTGTGCAAAATAAAAAAGTATTGCCCAACAATTTGAATTTTCGTGGGATGTAGATAGGATAACGCACGAATTGAACTCTATGGTCAAAGGAGATAATGCAATATATTATCAAACGATAACAAAAGCTTCCTCTTATGGCGAGTTGCGGCAAGTTACGGCAGCAGATAATTCAACCGAGCAGCTATCATAGCTGAGTTCTGTCTAACTCGGCTCGCGTGATCACTTGCACTTCACACATACCAACGAGTCGTGAGTTGTGATCACATTTCCAACTAGGTACGTTTAGATAAGAATATAAAAATGTGGACCGCAAAAAGACGCACGATAATATTACCGCAACTGATACTGAGCTTTAACGTACGTGAAGGTTATGTGTTAAAAGGGCTTAGGAAAATTTCAATGACAGCATCAGAAAGACCTTTTTCAGGAAAGAATTACCTCGCGTAGTTTTCGTCACGTGAACGGTATCGGAGACATGTGACATTCTTACAATCTGTGTACGTCCTTGGGACATAATAAATACTATATAGACTTCTATAAAATGGCAACAAGCGCTAGCAAGATTTATCAGAATGCTAACATGGAAGGATTCACGTTCCATTTCATACACAATGAGTCAATAATATATTAGAATAAAGAAAAATTAAGATTCGCGAAAAACCATATATCTCAAGTGGACAGTTAAAAGTCAATTGTGAAGTGTGAGATTGGCAATAAACGTGAAGCAAAACGTAATCAAGACGCGATAATGTCGCTGCAAACGCTGCTATCAGCGCCGATAGTGATGGCGCGTCATCGGTGGCCTTAAGCAATAAAAACTACGGCCATTTTATTCTCACTTTCCTAAACAAATTGAATTTTAACATTTTCTACAACTTGCAAAACTACTAGAACTATAAAATTAATCCCAAACGACGTATGTATACTAGTATATTCTAAATATTTAGTAGTCGTTCATGTCGACCAATCGTATGTACTATTGTATACGGATTTGTGAAACCTGCGTAAATGACTTAAGACGCGTTATGTTGTACTTTAGCAACGTTCACCTCATCTGCCAAAGAGCAAAGAGAACTCCAGGATTTAATTTGGAGTACATTACCAAATCCGCTTTGGAGCAACGTGGTGGATAACGCTCTATACCTCCATAGTATGACAAACCCATGCTCAGTAGTGGTCCATCGATGGGTTGAAGCCAGATTATAAAAAAGCGATTTTAAAATCGTTTACAGAATTCCCTAATAACATCGATGTTGATAATGCTGCGTTATCGACTATCGTATTGTAGAGCTTAATCCTATCACACGCTCAAGAAGCGACAATTGCCGATCCGTCGAGTGCTAGTCTGATAGTAAAAGTAATCGCCACCATTCGGACTTCGACAGTCGACGGTATCGACGAAGAGTCGAGCGTCGCAGAGCTTGCGAGACAAGCGACAACAAACCTGTTGGAAACGAGGTTACATCCGCCCGTTTGCATAATGTTTGGGACATTTCAACGGGGACACCTGGGGTAAACGATTTTTTGGCACGTCATAATGAATGTGGTTATGTTTCGGAACCTTTGGTCGGGATATAAAGAAAAATGTATCGAGTTATCGCTATTTGAGATTACGAACGTACAGTATTAGTTACGTAACTGAAGGCGGAACAGCTTTTTTCTTGGCTAAATACGACATTCCTTTAGGGCAACTTGCTGTCGGCCAGTCGCGTTTCGGTAACCTTGGCTCCGTTAGCGAATATTTCGGTGCAGTTGTTTACTTAACTCCCCTTCGTCAGGATGAAAGCGAAATCTTTTCTTCAACACAAAATTTTTTTTTATTCAATATAAATTTCTCTTTATATTTAACTGTCCACAGTTTATACTTCTGTAGTACAAATATCTACAATATGATCATGATATAGAATTAAGATTAATTGGCAATTTAAAAGTATCTTATCCTACGTTAGCGCTCGAATAACCTTGCCTAGAAAAGAAACATTCGGGATTTTTCATAACAATTAAAGAAACAAACAAGGCAGAAGACCACTAATAATAATTAAGGAATACTGTTCAGCATTCGTTTCAAAATAATTAGGTTACGGTCAGGCTACTCAAGTTTCCCTCAAACCACCTAACTGGGACACTTTTAATATAAGAGAAATGAGCTCGTTCCGAGCTAAATTGAAGTCGTGTTCTGTATGCAGCGAGATAAGGACCCAAGGGTGAGTTCGTCAGATACCATGAATAAGTTAGGGATGAATTTGGGCGTCAATGGGCAATGTCGTCGCAACGGCGCCGGCGGAGTTATAACCGTTGAAATATTAACTTGTCATTGCGCTCGTCCTAAATAAAAGGGATGATGGAGAGGGAGTATTGTTGCTTCACGGCGCGTTTGCGCGGCCTTGTCATTGAGGAAAGTGAAAATTCAACGCGTCATTTAGAGCGTTTCGATTACTACCCTACGTCATTTAATTTACTAACCTTTCACGTTTATCTTTTAAACTCAAGTATCCCTATACTAATGGATCATACTGAAAATGTAATATTTTATACATTTACTACATTGATAACTTTTACTTAACGTTGCATAAGATTAAAGTAAAACTGTACTAGACTAAACCGTAATAGAATTCAATAGAGCGATGGTACAAACAATAAGCGAGAACAATAAAATGGAAGTGATACTAAAACCGCACAACGGCAAGCATTGCTGTTGAACTAGCAACAAACGTTAGGAGAACAAAGTCGAGGCAGGTAGTGGTGTAGTAATATCGGTGGTAGATCGCGGCTGCTGAGGCCGGCCCTGGGAAAGCGAAGATTACGACCATTCATAAACGCTTGAATGAGCGCGAAGGCGCGGACGGCGCGCGCGCAGCGAGCCCCGCGACATCTGTCAGTTTGACGCGTAACTTACCGCACTCACATTTTACCGCGATTGCCGTAATTACAGATTATGTACGCTTTTTATGATTATTTCGTAAGCGTCATGGCATAGTTACAAAGTGAATTTGTTTTCTATTCCACAAATTCTCGATAAACATTGTCAGTAAGTGGAAGGATGTAATCAATTAAGCGTACTTATTACATAACAGCAACGTTACGTAAAATTTGTATATCAGTCCAGAAGGTTACGAAAGTTGAAGTCGGACAAACACCTAATTTTCAAGGCGAGCGAGGACTCGTTTACGCACAGATGAAGTAATAGCGAGATACAGAAATGAAAACAGCCACCGTGCCGTTCCGTAGTTAACGGTCAAGAATTAACTTCTATCCTACGCCTGGTCGCTGATGCATACTCGAGCCCTTTCCATTATCTACAGCGCCGTATTACTGCATCGTCCGTCTCTGTCGTTCACCGACAGCTCCCTGTGCGTGAGTGAGAAGGATGTCGTTCGCGAAGTATTTCATTAGTAACAGCATTGTAACAATATTAGTGGTACTCAAGTATTTATGAATGCGTGCAAATTTTATGCGGATTAATGATTTTATTGCACGCCATAATTACTAGCTGATAGTAACTTTATTATATATATACAAACGGTTATTATATCTAACACGGCCTCACACCGTTTCGTATATTTAATTATTTATATCAAGGAGGCAGCCAGACTGATGTGTGATTTTTGATACGCGTTGTGTGATTTCTGACGTAAAAATTAGCATTTTATGGACGCATACAATTTATAATACATCTTCACACGTAATCTATATCGTGATTTGTTATCGTTGCTCGCATTATTGTTAAATAGGCATAGTTTAAATTTAATTGAAACTCTTAGAAAGTAAAAAAAAAGTTTGATTTATTAAGTTTAAAGATTCTAATTATATTCATGTACATTCAGTTAATATTGGGGTGGGGGAGGTTAGAATTCTAGCCCCAATCCCATTCTGACAAGGTTGCACTAAGGTTTCGTAAGAATTTTGTCTACTATCAATGCGTTACATACCGACGAACCTAACCGTTGTATAATATGACCATAGTCGAGTGGTTTCACTAGTAATAAGTGGCGTCGCTAGTAATAAGTAGAATTTAAAACCAAGACTCCTTTCTGTATCATTTCAGGACTTTTTAAAAGTCGAGTATTATTTTGTGAAGATTCAATCACCTTTACCTACCGACGATATATACATTGATCGGTAGAATTAGTGGTTTCAGTAAAAACAAATGTTTCCTGCATTCTAGAGTCGCTTAGCTTGACGGCTACGGTATTGTTAATATGTTTAACATTAACTAGAAGTAAACAAACGTTCTAGTGATATCATCAGTGTTGTCCTTAATATAATCCATTTTAAAGTAATAAAGGTTAACGGCTACGTAAAAATACGACCGGCGTGGCGAGGCAGTGGGTCTGTAGATCGGTTAGTAAACATACAACAGCCATCGGTGTTAAAGTTGTCAAGGTCGCTGAGCTACGCAGTGCCTTTGACAATGACCTGACTACTGTCTAGGATGTCCACCAGGGTGCTGCACGATACGCATGATTTTACGACATAAATATCGCAGTAATGTCAATTACGTACACTATTTCCTTGCAAAGCGAGTTTTTATTGTAATGTACATGTTGGCGGTAAGTCGAACAGCGGTGTAAACAACATGAAACCACTTTTAAATTGAATATGGAATTGAGTAAGCTTTTCAGATCTGAGGAGAATGTTTCCAAATATTTTATTAAATTACTTAGATCCTAGAAAGGTTTTGTGGATGTTATCCGTCAAGGAGGCTATGAGGTAACATGTAAATAATGTTTTTGAGTATGCATACTTGTACGTAAATGTAGATGCGCGTGCGATCTACTGAAGAAACGAGTGTATTGAACCCGGCGCAATGTCAGCCTAGTAGGCCGATGCGTCACCGGCTTACCGGCCGACCGGGCCGATGTGAACGAGAGAATTCCACACCACGACAAAAGGCGCGGTGGCCACAAACGACGCATAAATAATTAGACAATAAGCAGGCAAGGCAAGAAATCAGTAATTTGTATCGCGGCGAGATAGGCGGAGCGCAGAGGGAGATGGCAGACGGACGGGTGCAGGCGCGCGCAGCTGCCGCCGGGCCGCGGCGCGGAGATGTGGCAACGCGTCAGGTGGAAATGGCGCCGGGCTGCTCTCCGCCGAGGACGACCGACCGCCCCCACCCTCCCCTCGCACCCCGTCCCATACGCCCGCCGCTAATCCTCACCCGAACACAATCTGATAAAATTCGCGCCAGCTATGAATGTTACGCAAAGCGACTCCACACTACGACGAGACGATAATGAATGACCCGAGCGTTTCTTTATACACAAACATTCTCGCTATCATAAATTATGTTATGTCGCAGTATAGAACTGAGCGCGGTAGTAAGAATGTAAGTAATAAGAAAGTTATTTCCTCGACCTGGCGAAACTAGTCCCGCGAACGCATTACGGTCCGTGTTACGACCAGGTGAATTCAAAATGACCTCTATGTGCCGGTGGCTTCTTATGGCCTCGCTCGCCGAAAGCGATGACATTTTCTGGGTTAGCAACGCGACATGACTCCTCTCTAAGAGTACGATGCCAGGATGACTAACAGTCGAGCGTCATTACACGACTTTGCATGAATTGTTTCGTTGAAAAGAAATATTTATCGCAACAGATCGATTCTACTCTCATAACACACTAAGGTGAATTTTGTATATCACCAACAACTAACGATAATTGAACCGTTTGGACATCGTGGGTTCGACATTCACTAACAACAAAACCTTGAGTAAGATACCGAGAAACAATAGCACGCACTAATATTATCATGATAATCGTAATGATTTCGAAAGAAAAGTACCTACGAGTTCTTTCATCAATGTAAAAGTGACTTACCAAGGCGAAGAAGTTTGTGTGGCAATCCTCGAGACTTGCACCGTTTGTTTGGTGATTTTGATGCGTCATGGTAGTCCGGGGCACTTCATTTTCATATCACAACACTAAAAACGGGTTCAATCTTAAAGAAACCACTCAAAATCTTAAAATCATCACCGACATTTAGTGAAGTTTTCACCTTTCAATGGCGACTGGAAAATGGCGGATAGGAAACAACAACCCAAGCCGACGGTGTCGCTCATAGCGGCTAAAATTGATACTAATTTTCTCCAGAAACATTCGCACGTTCCGTTACACGTTTCCTAGGTCAGAATTATATTAAAACAGAATAATTACCGTATGTTTACGACAGTTATGATATCCCAAAATTTTAGAAAAGGCCTTGAATCTTATGATAAAAATAATTTCATGTGACAAAAATATTAAGAGATTGAATAAAATAAAATACACATAAACTTCTAAATTCAAATACCTATCGTTTGTAGTTTACTTGTAAATGAACGAAACGAATATTAATATCAAATGTCAATGTCAGAATTTCGACAATCAGCACTTTGTTTTAGACACTTTGCTATTTGCTAATAGGTTATGTTATGTTATCGTAATAATTATAATTACTGGTGTTTCCGATTAATAAAACAAAGTTAATGAAAACCTAGTAAATCTTATATAATACACAATGTACAGATCCATACTACTTCCTTTCACAAAAACAAAAATTCAGGTCTCATTACCACTAAATTTATCAGTAAAGCAGTTGTTTATATTATAATTGCATAGATAAAGTAGTAGATTTAATGTTTTTCTTATAATTTTACAGTTATCATCTATAAGATATGTACAGAAAAAGTATCCGAAAAAAGACAAAAAAATGCAGGCTGCAGCAGAATCTCTAGGTGCAAGGGGGTAACTATGTACAATGTTGTCTGATTTAAGTATTATAAAAATCATATTTATAAGACTGTAAAATGTCCTGAATTTAAACAAATTGCCTTTTAGATTTCTTCGCCCTAATAAGCCATGGGATCCTCCAAAAAATATTGAAGAAACTATCCTCAAGATATGCATCAGCAATGGGCTTAAAGAGGATTCAGAAATTGATTCCCTAGACCTCAAATTTAAAATACTGAAAGCTTGCTATGATGAAACCGGACACAGTGTCCCCAACTCCTTACTGCACAGTATTGAAACAGTAGGTGAGATATTTTACAAATATCGTGAAATATTTACAGATATTAGGTATTAATTGGAAATAGTAAGTGAGCTAACTGTGTGAATCAACATAAGTTATTCAATGAACACTAATACAATAATAACATGTTATTTTTGTATGTAGTACATTTACATAAATTGGCATACTAAATATGTGCAGATTTACTGTACATTATTTGTAAGAAAATGGGAGCTTGGAAATTTAGCATGACATGCAGTAATGCAACTCAGTTAGCTATCACTTCCTGAAACTCGTAAATGTGAATGTTTTGCAAGATTAAATAGCTTAAGTCCAGCCAAAATTCTTTCCCTTTGGGCATTCCACACGAAATAAACACAGGAGTTATATTATGTTGAACTGTATTATAAAATAACTAAAATATCAATGATTGCTTAGCCCATGGGCTAAAGTATAAAACTCATTCTTATTTCAATCAATTGGATTGGATAAGTCACTGGAGATACTGTAGGTTACACATAAACCAAATTTAATTTGACAAGAACAAGTGTCTAAAACCTAGCATTGACATATGGTTCCTATTTAATAGAGGATGTACAGTGATCAGATACAACTTAGTAATGGAAATTAATGATAAAAATATTTCATGCAGAAAACCTTCTGGAATTTTATGAAACACCAGTGGATGTACTGACTCCATTTGATACTCTAAAAAAAATTGAATTACCAAAGAATATGTATGTACAAGAGGATTATGTCAGATTTCACCCAGGTGAGTGAATGGTTGCTTTATTAAAATATATTTAAAAAAAATAAGATATTACATAACCGGATGAGTATACTTTGAATCTTTTCTTTATCTATCAATGTATGAAATTTATCATCGTTAACTTTTCTGAATACCTACTACTGGCAAGTAGGGAGTATGATTTTTTTTTCTTGTGTATGATAGTAGCATATTTCATTAATTTTGGGCTCAACTGACACTTGTTTGGTTTTTTATCTTAATTATTTTCAGTGTTTAGCCAAGTATGGAAAATTTAATGCATCACTCATATCACTTTTCATAGTTACTAATGCTTGAATTGTTTATGCATTTCAGATAAAGACACATTGTTTAATGGACAGACAGCATATCCCCGCAGTTCTACAATTGTGACTGGCCTGAAAGCACGGAAGAAGTATGAGGGATATACTGCAAAGAGATCATGGCCCTAACTTATGTTTTTGTTGAACTTAGATTGTAGATAATTAAATAAAATAATTACAAAAAAGGCATCTGTTACTTGTAATTCAGTGTGTTGTCTTATAAGAAAATATATTAGTGATGCGTTTGTCTGTCTTCTGCATTACTGGACAAAACTGATACTAGAACAAGTCCTTCAGTTAGATTCATATGCCAATTGGTAACAACAATCACTTAGAATCGAGACTCTCATTTAGCACCAACCTCACTTTATCTGACCAGCACCCAGAGTTGACTAGTAAAAAATGCCAAAAGGCAATAAGTTTTGCCCTAGTATACCTTACCATGAAATAAATAAATATTGGGAATAAATAGTTACTGGTGGCTTCGAATAAGAAATAGTCTTATTATTCGAATAGATGAGTAAGGGACAAAAACCAAAGACAGGCAAAACCTAAAGCGTTAAAAACCTAAGATAAAATCGAAATGGATTCAACCCATTTATTATTCAATATTGAGCACGGCTCCCCTCGTTCCTCAGGAATCCTAGAGCGTAACTACTCCGCTACAGTGCGCATTAGTGGAGAAGTTAATGGCCAACCTATAGGTTGGACCATGGGTCGACCCATAGGTCGCAAGTTTTTATGCCGTTCAAAAACTTTTGACAACACCCGTAACCAACGTTTTATGTGCCCCCCGATAGCACGAAGTTCAAAAAATGTTTGCCACTAGCGGTCACCCATACTCCTACCAACCGCGCTCGTTGTTTCCTACCTGGGTTGATCACTTTGGATCAACACAAGACGCCTTTAGACGCGGCTAGACGACGGGCTTTAAGCAACGTATTTGTATTTTTATAAAAAAAATACAAATAATTGAACCTAATAAAGTCGAGCTTGATTTTATGAACTATATTTAGCAGAGCCTACGACTACGTTTGAATGATGGTCTGTGTAGTGGGAGTCATTGGCTCAAATCTTGCGCGCATCCCTTTTCAAATTTCAAGAAGTTAATTTCCTGAACGAAACGTGAAATGTCATGAAAATCTTACGTCAAAGTATTGGACATTGACGGAAAATGGCTGATTGCTCTGATGACAAGATTGTAGGTTATTTACCAAACGAAAATTGTATTGCATTGCTGTAATTTGTTAAAAACATATTAATTACTTGGAATGTACTATTTAAAAAGCACATATAGAAATGCCCTAATACAATCATGAATGTATTACTGATTGTGTGTATTGTTGCCCTGGGCATATATTCTTGTGTATCCTGGTGAGTAATAAGTTGTTGTCGTGTTTGTTTTGCTTTACTGATCGGCTTGCTCGTATTTTGAAGATTATCCTGTGAGTTTATGGCACAAATTTGTGAGTATTATTGTTATATAGGTATTCAGCAGTTTTAACCGCGTATTACAGAAAATATGCTTATTAAAATATAACATACATTTTGAATAATACTATAATTACTTGTAAATTATACACAGCTGCAGACTAATAATGTATGCTTGTGTTTTGATTGGTATCGCTTATTATCTTTGACTTCGTCAGTACTTACTATCAGTTAGGATTGTTGTCAAGTATTCTTTTCTTATAAACAAAAATGATTGTCAATTACGAATTATTATAAATGAAGTCAATTGCTTCTAAGTTGAATTTTTAATATCTAAATAGTAAAATTTTGAAAACTTAACCCTCCCACAATTATTGATGTTGATTTATAAAAAATATATTTATGACAGGGTACTCCCAAGATTGTTGGCATGGCTTTTTAAGAGGAAATATCATGTAAAACTAAAAATTGGAAGGATAGCAGTGCCAAAGTTGATTCTACGAGATGTAAGCCTGTCCAATGATGGGTATTCCGTGGTAAGGCAATAGTTACAGCTCTTTTTAGTGAATGTAGATTAGTTACATATTTATTGGTAATCAACCTGGTTACTAATTTCAAATGTAACTCACTCAAGTGGTTGAGATTGAAGGCTCTTTTAATTGTCCTTCTAGATATAACATTGTAACGCACTATAAATTTCACTATCAAAGATATAGTTTAATGGATGAAATATGTAGATGAAGATAATGATATTATGGAAATCACAATATTTTTTTCAGAACATAGATGAAGTGTCATTTCGAAGCAGTTTCTTCAATTCGGACATTAATAAGTTGGTGTCAGTTGTGATCAAGACTATTGATATTAGCAATAATGTTGAGGAGAAGAGAAGTGCAGTGGTGGAGACCATTTTGAAGCCACTGCTTTCGAAACAGAACTCAAATTCGAAATCTGAAGGCCTCAATGAAGATCAGAGTAATATTGACTTGAGTGAAGAATTGGAAAAAGTTGGGCAAAAAAAATTGCTAGATTTCAGAGATAAAAAACTCCCACATAGTTTGATAATGTTTGCACAGGTTTGTATGTTTTTAAAATTCATATTTTTTGGGCTGCTGTCTGGATGACAAAAATCAGATGATGATGATACAATATCTAAATATTTTAAATTTCAGTTTATGGGAGTGCATATTTACAATGCGAGCGTGACAATAAGTAGTGGCGCAGACAACGCGTGGTGCGTGCGCGCATCGGCGACAGAGTTGCACGCAGATGGCGCGGCAGGTGGGCCGGCGCGGGCGCTCGTGTTCTCCGCCAACCTGGTACAGGCTGAAGCCAAGGTTGTTAGAGGAACTGACACACTAGTGCAGGCTGCATGCAGTGTTTTAATTGAAGGCACTGTTAAAGCTGATGGCCCGTTGAATGTTGAAGTATGTATATACCACAACTTAATATTATTTGAATTTGATCTTACTGTGTTAATATGATAGAATAATGATTGATTGAATAGGTTTTTGTTGTGGGGGCATTCCTGTCTTCAATTTCCAATAAGATATTATTTGCGTATGAATAATAGATGTACAATCTAAAAGCCTATAGTTGGTAGTGATCTTGCCTGTGAAGCAAGGCCACTCGGGTTTTAATCTTGGCCTGGGCAAGTACTTATATCAGAAAGAAATATTTGTGATAGCACAAATTAATATAATGCCAATACAAATTTTGTAGTTTTGGTGTCTTTCAGCCAGTAGCTCTTAAATTTTATTGTTTTTTCAGAAAATCCATACAGTTGTGAGCAATCCATCCCTATTGCTTCAAGATGAACTGTATACATTTATGAAAGTTCACAAAGCAAAGAAGAGGAAAATAGTGGTAAAGCCAGAATCAAATAATGATCATCTTAGTACGCTTATACCCAGGTTGGCCCCAATAATACCAAAGGTATGTTCAAATTGTTGTTTTCAACTTTTTAAACTGTTTTTTAAAGAGACCTGTATGAAATATCATCTAATTATTCTGATTTACATTGTCGCATTGCAGAGTTGATGACTATAATTCTTTTTTGCAGAATTTTAGCTTAAAAATTGATGCTACCAGTATAAGTTGTGTGGACAACATTACAAAAACTTGCTTTGAAGTTTCTCTTCAGAGTTTGCAGGTAAGATTAAGCCTTTGTTTTTAACTTATTCCACTTACAATATAAAATGATTTTAATGAAATGTATAATGTCACACAATTAATTATTGAAATGTCTGTTTTATTAGAATTTTAAAATGTATTTTATGAATATTCATGAACTTTATCTGTGCAATAACTTATTATTGAAATATATAAATACAATTTTATATATTGGACTGTTTCTCATTGGTATACTTATGCTAATAAAAGGATTGTGAAATTAAAAATATATTTTCTTTGTTAAATGTATAACATTTGTTCTAGGTGAACTCGAGGTTTAGTTCAGGGTCAGTCATAGTAGATGCTCTGGGCGCAGAAGTGACGGGTCTGCCGCAGGTGTACATCGCCTTTCAGATGGACCAGTTCCAGGTGGCAGCGCGCGAGGATACCATACTCTTCCTCAATAAACTCAAGTTGGATGCTAAGGTGGGAAAAAAATTTTGTAAATTCCTTTTTTGAAAACAAAGTTTTTATAAATAGATGTTAACTTATTTATGTAATTACCTCGAAATGATATAGAGATATATGACTTTATTATTTTTGTTTCGTTTGTTACAGTTAGAGAAAAATGTGCTGAACTTGTACCTCATCATTAGTACACTGAACATCACATACACCCACAGCAATGTATTCCAGTGGTACTCATCAGCGTTGCAGAGAGTCAAGAAAACTAAGATGCAAATTATCGAACAGCAAAATAAACGTAACTATGTTTTTGGTAGATTAATTCGTGAATTAAATTTTGAAAGTCGTTTTACGAAACCAGATTCATGTGATTGGTTTACTAAATTTATTTAAGTAATTATTACATAAATCAATTCATTTATCCTTTAAATGTAGATATAACTAAATTCAATATTTAACAGCCCAACACAACAAGCGAGTACACAATGTGTGACTACTATTAACAGAGCCGTTCATGTTACTTGAAAATAATTTGTATAGAAATTATGTACTAAGGAGTGACTTAAGTAATGGTAAAGGACTCTGAGAAAGATCGATTATGGTACGCTATCAACCTTTATGTAAACAGTCTATAATGCCAACATCAACCATGAAGCTGAATCCATGGACCACCATGATAATCAGTTTCTTAAATTATTACGTATGTACAAAAAGAAAATGTTTTAACAAGTTACAAATATGCGGCTATGATTTTGCTTTCTCTCATAGATATTTCTCATTGGTTTTGGTAGCATGGTCGGGTGCGGCGTGGTGGTCGCGCGCCGCGGGTGCGTGCGCAGTGGCTGCGTGCGCGGAGTTGCGTGGCGTGCGGCTGACAGCGAGCGCGCGCCGTCCTTCCTGCCTCCTCACCGCCGGCTGTAGCGGCCTCAAGCTCAAACTTGACCAGGGGCACGATGTCAGAGGTTAGCATTAACATCAGCGCATCTGTTACTTGTCGTTCATTGTACTGCCGATTATTGGACGGCTTAAATGATCTGTGATGGGGGTGGGCACTATTATTTTTTTATTATGGTATAAATATTTCCATTTGTGTTACAGATGACTCGTTCAGATGGAGCTCAGGTGCGACGGAGGTGACGAACGGCAGCGGGCGGCAGTGGAGCGCCGAAGTGCTGGTGGACGGTGGTTGGGCAGCCGCGGGGCATGCCGCGGAGCCCCCGCCGCGCCGCCAGCACGCCTGGGGCGCCGCGCTGCTCGCCGTCGCCCTTGTCAAGTGGGGCTCGCATGCGCCCGGACATTCCAAGGTTTTTTTGTATTCCAAGATATTGTCCAGCTTGTATATAACACAATAATAACATGTTTAGTATTTAGGGCTAGGTATTTTTGCCTTACCTTTATTTTGAGAGTCTTGATTTCAAGTTACTTAAAAGTAATACTTTGTCTTTACTTAATTTTTAATTTTCCGCCAATTCGATCGACGCTTCGTCTTTTATCAACTGTACCGCGAAGTTCTGAAATAAGTTGCTCGAGTAGGTGTTTTGTTCGATTACTATGTAAATGTCTTCAAGTCAAGAGTGAATAGGCTTCTGCTAAATTAGTGCGCTTTTCCATCGAAGACTTCATCGCCATTTACCATCAGGTGGGATCGTAGTCAAGCGCTAATTTATTTAAAGTAAAAAAATGTTTTTCACCTGTCCTATTCTTAATGGACGACTTATGAAAGCGTATGTTCTGCAGTCTTATTTTTTTATTATATTCTAGGTGGAAGCCATGATGGATTGTTTGCGGATGGAATGGAGCACAGTGATTGCGGAGACAGTTATATCGATTGTGGACTGTCTGAACGAGTTCCGGCGTTTGAAACCGGCGAGCGTTGCGGGGGAGGTGGAGGACGAGGCGGCGGCACCCCACAGCGTCTCCGTCAACCTGGCGCTGTCACACATCAACCTTTTCTTCATCATCAGCGAGGAAATGTGTCTGATGGCGCGGGTGGACGCTGTCACTCTCGAGCGGACAACTTTCAAGTCTGGCGTGCTCGTGTCGGGAATGAAGGTCATCGAAATGGTGCCTTATAAGGGTCAGTGAAGATTAATGTGCCGTTACCTCTAAAAGGAATACTGAGGTCCGTTTTGAGCCTAAAATGTAAATTAAAAATTACTTTGTGTAGTGTTGGTCTACAGCTTTCACCTTGTCCCTTAACTTTTCACTCTACTGTACTGAGTTAGTTTTTTCGTGTTTTGGATTGATGTGGGTTGCACTAAAAACTAGCGCTAAATGCTGTATTTGGATTTATCCTACACATTTATATCTTGTACATGTTAATATCTTCAATTCAATACAAGCAAATTGAAGTAAGTTAGAATTGAGTTGAATAAAAATTATATTGCAGGTAATGTTCAATGTCAAAGATCAGATGAGATATTGAACAGCTTCTTCCACGTGCGCATGGTAAAAATCGAGCACGTGTTGTCTAGAGAGAGACACTCGGCACTCCTCGACTTTCTGTTCCTAGAGAATGTCGACTTCGAGTGGAGCGTCAACAGACATCTCAAGATCCTGACCTTGGTGCGAGCTGTCAGAGAGTTCAGGAATACTTTGGATTCCAAGATGGATAAAGAAGACAGCCAGGGGACACAGGGAAGGAAACGAGCCAGGGATTGGAGAGTTTCGTTCAAGGGAGACACCAACTTGAAATTGCTGTTGTCTGAGCAGAATACCATGTTGTTTGTCACAGGTGAGTGGTATCTATAAGCATATTGATTGATGTTTTTGTTAAAAAGTCTAATTTGCAGGCTTTAAATAGTGGTTAAGCCGTGATTATTGAATTTGCATTGAAATGATATGAAAACTGTTATTTCGTCTTAGGAACCAAAAGCTCACCAAACGAAATTTAAAATTTTACAATACAAAGTCCAACTTGAGTTATAAATTTATTAACAAAATAATAAAAAAAAAATCATAAAATCTCAATAGACAATACTTATCTGCTATCAGCTTTATAAATACACAAACTTAGAACTACGTCCGTTAGTATAGGTCGAAAGGAAAAAAAAGCCGGCGGAAAAAAAACCCGGTACTCTTTTTAATAACAAGATGTGAACTAAATATTTCAAACATAAACTTACAATGTTTTTCTTCGTGAATTAAGTAGTTTGTTTTATCCCGTTTTGTTAAGATACTAATGTAAAGCTACTTAAATGGGTGAAAAAGCTGGGTTCCTAAACACACCAGTAGAGATTATTATTATAATTTATCTGTGTCAGACGACATGACAGTAGCGTACGACCACGAGGCGGGTCTGTCGATCCTGTGGCTGGCGCTGCGCATGGGTCTGAACGGCGCGGACATCGTGACGGTGGAGGGGTACTCGCAGGAGCGCGCCGTCGACGACGCGGACGTGCGCCTCGAGCGGAACGCAAACGAGACCTTCGTGCTGCCCTGGAATAAACTATGGTATTGTAGTGCCTTTTAATGATGTTATTAGGTTCTGAAATTACAGAGTGTTGGTGATAAAATTGTATTAGTATCTGTAAACTAATTCTACAAATATTATAAATGCGAAAGTTTGTGAGGATGGATGGATGATTGTTATTCTTCTTGTTACTCATTAAGTGTGTGCTTTTGATACAGTAAATTTTACAAGTTACAGAAAAATAACTTCTTAAATATAATGGATGGATAGAATACTGATGGGCTCTAATCTATCTATATAATATTGTAACATTCAGGGCGGTGAACGTGGAATCGGTGCGCGTGATATTTCCGTATAAGCACCGATTCGCGGAGGCGGTGCAGGGAGACTTTGTGTCGTTGTTCAAGTGGCTCAAGCTGGTCCATGGCATCAAGAAGAAGCCCTTCACTGCCGACAGCCCGCTGCCCAGCGATCTACATATCAAGGTGATTAATACAATAATAACTTATTGTAATCATTTGTAATTGTTATCAGTTTCCTTAAAAAGAAAATAGTTACTCAACATAAAGTAATAAAAAAAAACTTTTATCTATGTGATTTCTTGTCACTTATGAATATATTATAAAATTTGGATATGCTGGTTAATTGTTGAGGAGATGAAACGACGAAAGAAATTATTAGGCAGACCTTTTAAATTATTATGTGACTATTACAGAGTAACGTTATAAATTGGTCATATTGTACATGGTTATACTAAGTTATACGTTGCCGCGAGAACGCTGGCAATACTAGTTTTTGTTAATAAATGTTTGATTTATTATAATAATCATTCGTTTGTATAACAGACTTAGGGTAACTCATAACTTTTCACATGATTTTATAATTTCTTCTATATTACAAGGGAAACAAGTTCCTACAACTGTGTTGCAGGTGTTCAACCACTCTGTGTATATATAAGGCGAGCCTTTTACACAAATAAGTCATCCTACGTTGGTTGCTCGAACGAGCCACACGGCACAATTACTGCTACACAATTCTGTAGCAATAACTTGTTAATTTGATTGTAACGAGTCTTACATTTAAAGTGGTCAACCATTCCGTATAACCCATCCATCCTGTATAGACTTCAAAGACTCGAGGCCAGCCTGGTGCTACGGTTGACCATAGTGAAGGATTCCTCGCTCTATGTGGTTTATAATTATGTGTCTGTTTTCTGGCAATTGATATCAGCGTGGCATAATTGTTTGTTATCAGATTGAAGAGTTGGTTATAGAGATGAGCGACGACCCGTTCGAGGTAAAGCTGCGCGACAACTACGAGCTGCTGGAGGACGAGTACAAAGAGAGCCAGAAGCGGCGGACTATGCTGGATGCTAAGGTTTACATATGATTATGATATATTTTTCTAATCAAACTATTTTATGGCCCCTACCCTTTTAGACTATAAACACGATATAGAACGAAAAATACCTTTATTACTTTTCATCAGTTTTGAAGTATTTGTGGTGTAATAAAGAGAAAGCTGCTAGTTATATAGCGTGCAGTCGGGAGACGCAAGGAAACCCAAAATCGACATAAACATAATTTATTAATACTTTAAAAACTACATATCTATAGAAGAGTGACTGTTGCTCGAAGTACTGTGAGAATTATACATTGTGTAGATTACAATAAAATTTGCGTTGCGATGAATTTATTGGCACAGGGTCGTACTTGAAGTATTCATAAAATGCTATAAATAATTTAACCATGTTCTAGTGAGTGTTGTTTGTGTGAGTTTACATAAGCGATATTACGTATTTTTTATTGTCCAAACCACGCGCTCCAGTGTGAAATAACCTAATTTTAATTGTTAAATTTGTTTTGGTCCTTCGAGCCAAGATATATACTGGGGTGTTATGATTGAGTGTAACGCTTATACCGAAGATGTATTATACCAAACGAAACAGTTTATAAATGACTCGTGCAGGTCCAAGAGCTGTGCAAGCCGCACCTCTTCCTGCCAGCGGGCAAGGTGGAGGAGCTGTACGCGGCGCTGCGGCACAAGGACGCGCAGATCTACGTGCAGCGGTGCCGCGCCGCACCGCCGCCGCGCACGCGTCTCGTCGCCTGCTGCGTCACACGGCTGCGGCTTATCGCACTCGCGGATCCTTCCGTGCACGGTGCTCAGAACGCGACTGCGCGTCTCCGAGAAATCGACTTCGATAGGTGATTATTCAGTCTATATATATATTTTTTAATATCTTTGGACAACTCACACACGGTCATCTGACCCCAAACTAAGCATTAGCTTGTACTGTGGTGATCAGACAACTGATAAACATACATA
>DWJZ01002010.1:0-20860 GCA_018249125.1 Asbolis capucinus
ACTTATCTTAAGCTTAACTTTCGTTATACGACTTTTAAGTTTTCAAGGTGAAACAAGTGATGTGAATTCGATTTAATTAAAAATAAATAATAGGTTAAATGAACTTTATAAATATCTTTTAAGTTAAGGTATTAAAAAATAAGTATTTTTTTGCATTTCTTATAAACATAAAAAAGTATTTTAAAATTTGATGTTGGTGCAAAAACCTAACAATTAAGTCTTTAATCAAAATTTTATCTTTGCATAACATAATTAAAATAACAACTCTATCTTACAAAACAATTAAAGGGTCTTGTAATATAATCAATACTTAATTAAAACATCGTCAGAAATTCATTAAAATTATAAATCGAGTCGACGAGGCGAGAAACATTTTACAAGTTGATACAAACTTAAATTGTTATGGATTCGTTTGATTGAGCCCAACTTTGTATTCGCTAGGGTATTGTTCGATGTCACGTATTACGTTTATTCAATAACTAGAAACTAACCTCGTTTCACTTCAGAAGTATCAGTTACCAGACAAAAATAGTTATTGTACGATACCTGTAGCAGTTAGACGTGTGGTGTCGCGGACTTATTCAAAGATATTAATAAGCTTTATAAAACTGTAGTACATCACTTTGCTCTCTTTTCAATAATATCCGCAGCGTACGCGATATAAAGATTTTTTTCACACGCTGAATTACATTATCTACCTCATACGGACTCCTAACGTTTTTGAAAATATTTATAGGCTATGTTCATTAGTGATAATGTAGGATTTTACTGGTAAGAGAATTTTTCAAATCGGCCCAGTTGCTTCAGAGCCTATTCGCCTCAAACAAACGAACAATATCTCTTTGACTGTATTAATGTGGCAAGACCTTTACTTTACTTCGCTGCGTATATTTTGGCTAAAGTCCAAAAGTCAATTAACAAACCCGATGACTTCGGCAATTATTTCTTCGTTAAACTATACCTTTAATGATTGTTTTTAAGAGTGACATTCAGCAATGTCTTCCCTGAATAAAACTTTTGTAAAATCCATTGTTCATTTATTTTCAAGAAGCGGTCCTCGGTCCGTTTTTGTGTAGCTAGGGGCCGTAGCCCGTCTATAATTTAAATATCTTTCTTATTTTTATTCCTGAACTGATTTTAATAAAACAAGCACTAAACGTTAATTCAATCTTAGCACAATACATCAGCGAAACCGCATTCAAATTGAACCAGCTGACCATAAAAAAACTTACAAAAAATTTGTTGGTATTTCACCAACTTTGTAAATGAGTTTTTTTCCGCTAACTACTCATAACATAATTGAAAATTAGTTATTCAAATTGATTAAAGAACAAGTACAAATTACAAATAAATAAAGTCATACTAGTCACACAAAAAAATTACCACACACAAAATTATTCACAAATTCATACCCTGTCATTCTTAATTTCACGAACGAGTTAACAACCTTTCAACTTATTGGAGTATTTTGTTTTATACTTTTATAATTTATTGGTTATCGTTGTTAATATACTTTATGTATTTGTCACCAAGCAAACAAAATGATTTACAAGAAAAAGTTTTTAAAAATATAATGGTACAAAATAGTTAACAACTGATAAAACCACAAAAAAACACCACACTACACGTTGCTAGGCAACGGTTTGTTATTAGAACATTTCAGATCGAATTTGCGCCGAAAATAGGTTATCATGAAAAACAGATTTAGACAAAAATTATAAAAAACATTGTTTTTGATTCAGTTTCTTACTGAAAATTTCAATAATTCCTTCTCCGGCATACCTTTCATGTATAGACGCGTTCAGTTACTAGTTATTACACGTATTGTTTTTTTTTATTGGACGAATTTGAAGCTACGAGTAGGTATTACAATGAACGTGTTTTTATGGTGTTATTATTATTGTTTAATTTCAGTGTTCTATTTTTAAAAGGATCAATTTGTATTCAAATGTATACAGTTTCATTACAAAGCGTTAATTGTATAAATTTATCGCGGCTTGCAATTTATTTGTGGGCTTGAACAAACGAGCTGTGTGAAGAATCTCAGAATAAATTAATTTGTAATCTGACAGTAAACGCGCTATGTATTTTTAAAGGAATTGAATTCACGAGAATTGGTCTAGTTATTTCAGACTAAAGAAAAAAAATTAAACAACTTATTATACTTAAATATTAAGTTTAGCGTTCAACAGCCCGCACAGTTGACGTGTTCATAGTCCGGCGACTTGTTTCGATTGTAAAGGATTAAAAAGTTACTTAACAGCGCGGTCAGTAGGAGGATGGGTGACCGCTAGTGGTAATAAAATCATGAGCGCTTCCGTCCATCGGAGAGCACATAAAAAGTCGGTCCTGGCTGTTATCGTTAAATAGCAAACGTTAAGCCATGTCGGAAGCCTTTGGGCGATTTAAAAACTTCCGACACTTGAGTTGGCCACTAACCTCTTTACCAATCACCATTGGAGCAGCGTGGTGGAGAATGCTCTAGGTCTACTCAGTATGAGAAGAGACCCGTGCTCAATAGTGGGCCATTAAGGTTGAAGACATATTAAGTTCATAATTAAATCATGTTACAATAATTCTTTAAATTAAACACTTTAAATTAGCCAAAAGAAAAATGTACACACAAAATAGATTTTATTTAATGTTTCATCAGAAATTTAATTATTAAAAACGATTTTTTGATAGCAATTTTAGCCATATTGGGGCAGCTTAGAATACAGACCCCAAGCCCATGCTAGCCTACCAGGGTGTCGAAACAGGCGTACAGAAGTCAGCTGCTCGGTGGTAGAGCCTCGCGGAAAGATTATTATCTTTTTGTGAAGCCCGTCTGGCTGGCTACCCTCTTGCTTGAATAAGCCGCCAAACGATTCGTCGTGTTCCGGCTGGGGGCTTGAGAGCCATTTCTCCTCTTTTTCTCCACGTCCTTCATCCATCCTCCTTTCCATTCTTCGTCTGTCTCCCATCCTGAAGTGACATGTTGGTGTATCTGGGATCAGTTGCTGTCGTTATTGATTCCAGTTGCTTTGGCAATGTACCACTTTTCTTAGTTCTTTCTCTTCATAGCGTTTGCTATTACTTCCTTCCTGGCAGGCAACGCGTTAGTAACACCCCAGTCCGGTTGCTAATGTCTATGGGCAGCGGTGATCACTTGCCGTCAGGTGACTCGTCTGCTCGTTTGTTTGCTTATCATAAAAAAAAGCAAATTGATTACTGAAGATGGAGATAATGACGCGCCCAAAGTCAATTACCTATAATTACTTTTTAGGGTTCCGTACCCAAAAAGTAATAAAAAATTCCCGTCTTACGGGAATGTTTCTACATTGAAAATATTTTGCAGACACCTACATCCAGAACAGAATGGGGTACACCATGATAGTCTCCCTGGTCCATATTTTGTTTAGGCGTCTATTACCTGTTATAAGTGTAGTATTAGTTACGAGGGTACATAAAAATATATTATTGTCTAACACCCGCACTTGGTAAATAAAATCAGTCTTTGTCTGGCCAACGTTGTTTTATTACATTACCCAAGTATTTCATTATAATTATAGAGTATGAACAAATAGGTGTGTAAGCTTCACCGCATATTAGGTAGACTTCACATACTTTTGAGAACTTTATAGCGAACTCTGGGGAGTGCAGGTTTCTTCACAAGGGTTTCTGGAGTGTTTGTTAATATTTGTAAAACTATCGATGTACCAAGTGATGTATTGAGTAGGTAGTTATGAAATAAACTGCTGAACGGAGTGTTGTCATTTACCGCTACACTACAGTTTCCTTCAGAAGCAATTGTTAATTAACTTATCATTCGCACGCAGCTTTTGAGCTTTTTTTTTGAGGTGAGCGCAGAATTTCATCCAAGGACCTCAAAGCTTACGCTTAGTTCGGGGTTAGATGGCCGTGTGTAAAAAAACTAAACGTATTTATTATTATTTATTAATACTTTCATATCCTTAACAATATCCGAAAGCGAAATAATTTTATCCCCATATCAGTATCCAGATACAAAATTTCATATCTATCGTGAGTGTGTAACGTTAATTACAAGTTTTACACCGGTATAACTTAGAAGATGAGTTTCTCCTAATTAACCCGCCTTAATACCAGCTGTATCGGCGCAAGTTGTGGCCGGCCACGATTTACTGGCACGCCGCCTGCTTCTAATGTTCCTTAGACAACTTTACTTCCTAATGGAATGCTTATGAAAGAAAGCCACGAAGTTACTGTTATGAAGTACGGCGAATAATTTCAGTTTGGAACTAATGAATTTCAACTAAGTTAATATAATTTAACGTCACCTTTTGTAAAAAATTGTAAACAAATAAAGGACACCTTTTGAAATATGCATATGCATTTTGCTCTCGATATTTTCCACTACCAAAGCATGTAACACAGATTATTCGGTATTCTGATTATACACATGATTGTTGGGTAAGTCCAGTGCTATAAATAGCGCCTTAATTAACGTGTTAAAGCGCAGGTGTTGGGGATATAAACAGATACATAGTTGTCTTAGACACGTCTGTGAGGTCCTATGGATGGCGGGAATATGGAGTGTATATTTCTGTTTACTACCGTCCGCGGCTTCGCCTACGTCATGTGTTCATAAAAATAGCCTATGTGTTATACCAGATTATTATCTATATGTTTTATTTTAATTCATTCAACGATTAGCGCGTGAAGGTAAAGCAAATATTCATACATTTAAATGTGCACATCATCCCGGAGAAACCTACAGTAGGGATAAAATCTATCCCATATTCATTTCTTGGATGTAGTCTAAGTTTTATATTACTCTGTTTATTGGTTAGGACGTGAAGTGCTCTAAATATACAAACATCTTCACAAAATTTGACATTTCTAGTTTTGTAGGATTACATTCCATTTAATTTCATTTTATATTCAAATATTGTGATTAAATTAACAATAAACGTTTAATTACTGACAAAAATCCCATATCCTTATTATAGTCGATACAAGTGTTTCAGAATAAAAAGAACAAAGGGTACCTAAATAGACTTGAAGTTTTGTGAAACAGTAAGTTTTCTTTGTAAAATGTGGCTGATTTATACGCCTCAACTCTGTTGCAGCAGCTGTGCAAGTACGAGCTGAGAAAGCTTAATCTCGAATTATTTTATTTACACTATTTCATGGAAGGGAAAAACGAGAAAAATAATCTCAGGTCTCAAAATAGCAACTCTGCGCTGAGATTTTTATGTAACGGGTAGTGTATCGTATATAGGGGATCGGTAGGCCTATGATACAACCTCCAAAACGGGGTCGAAATTTGTTGGGACTCGTATGATATAACACGACTACTCAAAATAACATTGAACTTTTCTACCGTTTGCTACTCCTGTAGATCAGGCGTTTAACTACCACGGCTTACTTGTATGGGGTACTTGCACATATTTAATTACAAATATGAGAGATTTAGCGAACATATATTAAAATAGATACAAAAATGGCTACTCAAAAACTGTTACTTTACTAAAAAAGATTTTTGAGTCAAAAAGCTTTTATTTAAAATAGTAGGATTTATGCCAATTTCTATAATTAATTTTCAGTTAAGAACTGGTTGTTGACTTTTATACTAATCAATTTAAATTTACTTAGAATACTTATTATAAAGGACAAATAAATATTCATTTTTGTACGTTAATCGGAAACAAAAGTATATTATTACAAGTCAGAAACAATATATTGTTTCTGTGTGAGTCAACGGATGACTCCGTAATAGATACTCGGAAAACAGAACAAGTGCCTTATCTCACTGTTATCAAATTCTTTATGATTTGTTCTTTATTTTAGTACCTTCGTGTCTATACAAAACAATATGAATTAACTATTATACCTACTCACAGGAAAAAGCTAGTAAATATATTACAACGATAATACTATCCCGCTTTCATTTCCCCGACTTCTATTCCTTCCTTGCGGTGTTATAGGCTATATTGGAAATAAATAAATAACGTATTTAATTCGAGAAAATACATTCATCTTTTACACGACAGCCTGTCCCGACGGAGAAATTTTAAATTTCTGGTTAGCCTGAAGCTATTTGGGGCCTCTTGATGAGCACGGGTCTCTCCTAAAGTTTCCTATTTTGAGATCTAAGGCAGGGAAAAGCCACAAAACTTATATATTATCCTATATAAACAAATGGTCTATTTTCGGGATGATGTGGGCAGCTTATTCGATACAATGTTCAAAGTTCAGACATTTATTGAGTGGGATTGTTTATTTTCTAATGCCGTTTGTTGTAAACTCTGATCTTGCTTTGTTTATTTTTAATTGGTTTATATTCAGACTTCCTTATATTTGATGTTATGATTTTCGAAATATCTGGATTTCTTAAGGTATAAATAGTAAATAACATAAAGTGAATGTTTACTCAAATCATCATGTCCTTTGCTCTTTTTTAATAGTTTAATTAAATACTACGTAGGCCCAAGACTAAAACCACCAATATACTTCGACTGCAATTTTATCAATGGATAAGTAACTCAAGAAAACTCACAACCTGCCATTTGATCCCAATATAAGCATTTTTGCTGGCACTATGATGATCAGACAACTGATAAGCAAACATATATTGTATTTCTAAATAAAACCTTATATAGATAGATATGTAATAAATTACACCCAGACACAGAACAAACATTCCTGCTCTTCCCAACATTGTTTCGGATGGGAATCGAACGCACGACCTTCGGCTTAGCAGTCAGGTTTAAATCTAGGTTATTTTGATAAATACAACCTAACTATCTGCACTTTAGAATACCATATATGTAAATATATATATGAAATAATAATTATTATAATATAATAATTATGATTTAACCTTCGTGTTTGTAAAAATAGGTTAGGATTTAGTTCACAATTTGTCCGCAATATGGCGGTTTATGTAGTGCGGCGCTTTATATTGATTACACATCGTGGTGCGTAAATGAGGGAGTCATAGAAACAAACTTTATTTAAAATAATGATTTATAACTTTTATTTATTAGTAAAATATCATTAGCAATGATTAAGCATCATATGACTTCATCGTAATGAATGCAGGATGTAAGTTGGCAAAACATGGAGATTTATTCTAGTGATACCAAATATCTTATGGTACATACATACGCTTTTTTATCAAAGCGGACACTTCATCAACAGTGAATATTCTCGTGGTGGGCTATGGCCTGTACCCTTCACATTGTGAGTGGAGATCCGAGCCCAGTAGTTGGACAGTTACAAGTTGCAAAGATTATACATTCAACACTCTTATTTTTGTTACGTCTGTCAGATATACCTTTATGAATTGATTAAATTAGTCAAAAACAAAACAGTAATTCGGTATTTACATGCAATTTTTCCTTAAAATTGTGAAAGAAAACTCTAATAGTTAATAATATTGTACTCACCCAAAGAACGACGTTGAAGCAGAACAGAGTATACTTGATGCAATAGATTTGGGATTCCAGTTTGCCCACAGCTGGGCCCTTGCCATCGCCTCTACCACCAGCCATTGTTCACACACTTAGGTCCACACACAAACTCGATAGAATCCTCACTGGCTTGCTTATCTGAGATAACGCGTTACACATAGCTTGCTTATCTTTTGTTTGTCGTGATAAAACCGTACGAAAAGATAGGGTTGGACGAATTGCCACACCTTGGGACATTTGCCATTGTTAATAATTTACTATTTTAGCTCGTAGCTTAGAAGGGTCCTAGGTTTGATTCCAGGGGGTAGGTATCAGATTGGTGTTCGCTTTCTGGGTGTTTTTTTGTGATTTAGTGACCATGTTATGAGGATAATATTTAAGTACTGAATTCCTTTTTTAGATATGTACTTTGTGCGCAAATATTTCGAGTTCAAGTCAAGTGTCATTCACAAGACCGACAATGGAATGGGTAAAAATATGGCGTGTAATCTTGAGTACCTATGTAAGAATAAAATGTCTACAGTTCATATAATGTTAGGTTAAAAATTATGTTTTGAAAATGGCTTCAAACGCTCTCTTTATATCAGGATTCTTCTAAAGCATACTGCATCCCGCTTCTCCAGTGCAATCTGGGAGTAGTGGCTAACCCAAGACAGAATTTTTTGATGTTATCCTGGACTACTGACGACGGACGACCTAGCACTGAAATAATCTGCCTGCGTCGGTTTTCCCGCCCATGTATGATGTAGGAGCCTTCAAGAGAAGATTGAATAGGCATTTACTAAGTTAGTGCGCCCAATATCTTATACATCATCGCCACTTGCCATCAGCTGGGATCTGTGTTAAGCATTAACTTATTCTAGGTAAAAAAATAGCTTATCGATTGCTATCTAGTGGTATAAACCGCAATCGATGGCTTTATGTGTCCTCCAAAGCACGGAAGTTGTTCATAGTTTTTGCAACTAGCAATCAATATTTAATAGTATATTGAAGGCAGCCGTGTAGTGTACCAAATAATATATATCGTCTTAAATGTCCAGCCATCAATAATGGAGAAAAGAGTGTTGTCAGCACCAGAAAATGTCGTCATTAATTTGTCCAGCCGATGGATTTTTACCAGACCCTATATTGAGTTATGGCTTGAATTCCCAAAAGTCGGCGAGGAATAGATTGCTCCCTTACCCACAGGAATTGACGGAAGAGCAATATAGTAGACTTTTCGAAATGCTATATTACAAAAAAATACGGTCGTTACGGGAATTCGTTCGTGTATCTTGTAATTTTACATTGCTTCAATAATATTGCAGCTATTCGAAACTGTAATTGAAATGTACATAGTTTTTTAAAGATCCGCACATTTTATAGCAAAAGGAAACAATATACATATGTAGGTCGGAATTGGACGCGTTTATAGCTCAATGGCTTGTTTTGTAAGATTGAAAAAGTTAAGCAACTGCAGGCGCGGTCGGTACGAGGACGGGTGACCGCCAGAAGCAAACATTTTGATGAGGGCTTCTGTGTTTTGCAGCTAACGTAAAGCCATCGGTTCAGTTGTTATTTTTAGGATAGCAATCGTTAAGCAAAAAATAACTACGCATATATAACATGTATAATTAAGACTTCACGACAACTCACACACAGCCATCTGATCCCAAAATAAGCCTATGTCACTGCGCGTAGGAAAGCAGTTATATTAAGTAGTTAGTATATAGGATGTGCGGGTTAGCATAAACATGTTGCTTACTTGGGTTTGTCCAGACTCGTTGTGGCAAACGTGTTCAAAATCCGATAAACGGATTCCAGCTACCATAGGAAATGGCAGACGCTTTAAGCTGTAAACATAAATAAAAGAGATCTACGGCATTTTAGAAAACCCCCACGCACGAAACATTGTCATAAATCGTTCGATACGGCATAAATTTAAACGTGCCTTTATGTAAAAATATTTTCTCAATTTTGGGTTCTGTATTGAAACGTAGGCGCGTCTTACAGCAGAACGTCAGTAGACACGGGGGTATTTGCCGCGCGTTTTCGTGTCCTATTTAAAGCTGCAATTTCATGATTATAACCTGTATAGCTGATTGTTCTATTCTGCACCACATCACCATAAGTCTTCTCTATTATTCTCCTCTATCGAAGGTTACCTGGAAGAGATAGCTCTCAGCGATAAGGTCGTCTTTTGTTCACTAGTTATTCTTTGAGTCCGACTACCAGACAACAACCTAAACAGAATAACCAAAAAGACCAACTTATGGTCTTTTAGTTAGTGTGTTTGTTTACTGCTGAAAAAAATTTTTGGCTTCATCTCTCATAACTGAGGAAGTAGTTTATGCATGCCACTATGAAGCTCCTTCTTTCGCCGTTTCTTCTCTTGATTATGGTCCTTACTGAAACTGTGGCAGATTACAAAAGATTGTCGTTCATGAGTATATTGAAAATTATTGCAACCAATAACTGTCTCACTACTGGGCTCGGGTCTCCTCGCAATGTGAGGGGTACAGGTCATAGTTTATCATGCTGGTTAAGTGCGGATTGGTGGACTTCACACACTTTCGAAAACTTAGTGAAAAACTCTCAGGTGCAGGTTTCCTCACGATGTTTTCCTTCACCGTATCAAGTGATAATCAACTTCTGATACGCGCATAACTTTGAATTAGAGGTGCGCGCCGTGGGATTTGAACCCAGGAACTCACGTTTGAGAGGAAAACATTCAAACCACTAGGCTATCACTGCTATAATTATTGAATATACCTAAGTGAAATAAATTATTTTTGACTTTGACTTTTTGATTTTGACGTTGACTTTTTGACTTTGACGTTGACTTTTTGACTTTGACTCCGACGTGAATTGATGACGGAATTTTTTTTAACCCGACAACAAATATTCATCTGTCATATTATTGCCTTCTCCGCCAGGAAGAAAATCCGGGATCCCTCACTCCAGGATCATTCTGGATACAATTTCATATCACAGAAACGGGAAAGAACGAAGACAAATATTAGTACAGTCTCTTTCACTTTGAATTTCCGTTGTGTAACTACGATTCTTAGCATTTTGTAGCAAAAAGCTAGGGAAGGTTTACTTAAAACACACTGAAAGTATGATAGGTACTCAGGGAGCTGTCCTAACAAGATGGACGTGACTTTTAAGTCGCCTTGGAGACCATATTATTTGTTCTGCCGATCTATGAATCTTCAACTGTTCTTTAACGGAAAATCTGTTCTTTAAAAAAAATAGGAAGAATTGTTTGCGAATATTTTTATTTAATATAATTTGCGCTCAACTACGATTGCACTTGATAGTAATTGGGGACGCGCATTTCGCTCTTTAAAAGACATTATAATCAAAGTGAAATACCGATGCGGGCAACTTATTCCACGTTTGGATGATAAAGGACGAGGCGAAATGCGTCGTTCGTACGGGCGGGCTGTTTATAGGATTGATATTAATCTGCATTAATCAAAAGATTAAGCAACGATAAGCTAGTGGTTTGACCGTTGGTCTCTCGAAAGGAAGTCCTGGGTTCAAATCCTGTGACGCGCACTTCTAATTAACAAAGTTATGTGTGTATCAGGAACTTATTATCATTTGCTATGGTAAAGGAAAACATGAGAAAACCTGTACTCTTGAGAAATCTGGAAGTCCTCAAATGTGTGTGAACCACCAATACACACTGTACCCCTCCCATTGTGAATGGAGACCAGAGTCAAGCAGTGCGACAGTATTGAACCCTTTAAGATTCCCCATAAATACATTTAGTTTTCTACCTCGAATAAGAGTCTTTGACTATTGAAGTGGAGAAGGAGAGCTAAGTTTTTTCACCCATTAGAATTGCACTCTTAGGCAGCTAGTGAAGTAAAAATTCAAATTCTGTGCAATTCTATTGCCTGAAAAGCTCTGTCTCCACGTTCCAAAGTATTCGAGAATAACTTGAAGATTTTACATCTAAAGTACTATTTTTACTAAAGGTTTAGGTGAAAAATTGTCATAAATAATTTCACACGTTTCAATCTGTGCGATCATTAAATAACAGCACAGTGTGGAAGATCATTTGATGTATGAGGAAAGGGAAATGTGGTATTTTTGACTCCTTAATTCCATCTATGAAACGAAATTATTCTACCCTAAAATGTTGGCCGCCGCCTTTGACCTGTACGCCTCATATTGTGAGAGGGGATAAAATCAGATTAATGATGTTGATATATTTTACTAAACCGCATCTACAGATAACTGAGTTGTAGTTAGTTATATTACATTAGTATGTGTCCCAATGAGTTGGTTCACCAATCCGAACCTGGCCAGCGTGCTGGACGTGTTGTGAACGTGAACGAGCAGGAACAGTTATGGATTGCAATGGTATTACCAATGCATCAATAATGTAAACCAAAAATTGCTTTCCAATTCAACTTGAAGGTAAAGGGTGAAATTTCAATAAAGTGAGGAAGTTGCAACGGTTATGCAAATCTACGTTACTTTAAAATGAATCTACAAGAAGACGGTGATTATTTACAGAGCAACCGGAGCGACGTCCCTTGACTCTTCATTTTCAACGAGGAAGGTAGGGCTGCCACAAGTCAGTTTAATTTACAAGGTGTTCTTGAGTACGGTGTTAATGTAGTACCCATTAATAACTATTAATTATAAATTTAACACAATATTTAGTAGTAACCTTACTTTATGTATTAGTAAGATGGTGGTGAAGTAAGTACTCTATTTACTAATTATTATTATTAAATTAGGTAAATTGTTTTGAATCGTTACTCTCAATAAGGTTCAATAAGCACTTCAGAAAGAACATAAACTAAAGTTTAAAACAAAAATGGTTTGAAAAGGTTGAAATAGAGATGAAAGATTCAATGCTAAAATACAAAACCAATATAATATGCTGTTCATATAAATAAATATATTTGTTTTTGCACTTTTGTAATGTCGACCTGTTTGGGATGATCGTATAAGGAATAAGAACTGTCCCATAGTCGCGCGAAAAAATCTAGTATAACACAACTTTCGGACGAGAGTCCATTTACCAGATATTAACCTGTTATTCATATGAAATTGGAAAATACTTAAAAAAATACGTCAAAGCGGTATCTACGGTTATATTGAGCGCAATAGCATAACGAGCACAGCTCAATTAGTCAGCATGTTTTAATTGAATTGGTGCTACAATTCTATGTCCGTATTTACAGTCGGATAGGAAAATCCAGAATGAAACTATATCGTATACGATATTACGCTGTATTGCATTTGATTCGATTTGCAGCTATACAGTAACTTTTTCCAATAGACGAGAACCAAGAATTTCTATGGGTTGTTATCAACGGAATGGTCACGCATTTCCATAACGGTTCCAGCTGGAATGATATGGTCAAGGAGAAAATAGAGTAAAGTAATTCTTGTTGGGTTGCTTCAATTGAATAAAAACTGTTATTGAAATAAATACTAGAAATTGATATATTATTTAGAACTTTATTATAAAAGCTTGTGACTATGTTGTTATAAAAATCTGATTTATTAAAATACATAAGACATTATTAACATACAACAGATAAAAATAAACCTTAAACTACTCGTATTTTGATGTTGATTTTGAAAAGAGAATTTGACTTCTAAGTTTATCAATATATAATTTACAATGGAGATGACATAATAAAAATATTATATTATAACATCCCGGAGCAAAGGTCAAGAATCAACTTATACCAATATTTATTCGTAAAAATAGCAAAATGAAAGGATACTTCTTTTCGTATTTGCCAGAAATCTTTGAATTCAAATTCATCATAAAATCTGAAAATAATTGTGAGGTCTCCAAAATAATCAATGGAAAAATATAAGCAATATCGAGCGCGGTTGGTAGGACGATGGGTGACCGCTAGTGGCAATAATATCATGAGTGGCAATAATTCCATGCGTCGGAGGGCACGTAAAGCAGTCGCCACTAACACCTTCACCAATTGGAGCTGCGTAGTGGAGTAAACTTTAGGCTTCCTGAGTATCAATACAGAGCTGTGCTTAGTAGGGTATTACCGAAACTACCCAACAAAATAAAACTTTATTTAAGTGCAGTGTAAGTACGAAAGTGTTTACTGTAACATAATTTATAAAAGGCTGATTGATTTAGCCTGTTGTGACAGCCCTAATACATTTCCAACGAGGCCCGGAAACATGAGTAAATAATTTTCCTGATTACCGTGTCGCGTCGCGAGAAGTCTTCACAAAAATATTAAACCTTCGTCTTCCGTCTCGCTCTTCCTTGGGGAAAGTGGGCTTTATTGGAATCGTCTAGATGTTCGGCGAGTAAATTGATTTCCCGTTATATATTTGAGAGTATTTTAGAGAAATGCGACGATGCAGCGGTTCTTAAAGTTTATAGTATTATTGTTGTCGTCTTGAAAGCCGTTTTGAATGAAATATTTTTACTGGAATTCTAGTTTCTTGTCCACAAAGACTATAGAAGCGTAAACACAGCAATTTTATATGTTATAGGGTATGAAGGTTAGACAAACAAGGCTTTTAAAATTACCCTAAAACCCTTTACGGGTCGTGTTTAAAAGCAATTTTATTGTAACAAAAATCTAATGTGTGTCTGAAGTACAAATACGGATCATGACATTTCAAAGTAGAAATCGGCTAATCTGACCCAGGTTTTAAGTAGATTTAATTAAAATGTGATATGTAATTAGTTAATACACTTAATATGCATTTTGTATCCATATGTATGTATTTTAATTGGTATCTGCTGCACCAGCCTTCCTGAACAATCTCAAAACCAACTATTTTAATGATGTCATTAAATCATTTGAAGCGTCCACAGGCTTGCGGCTTGTTTCGTGGCGATCGACAAAGTTAAGCAACAGTGGGCGTGGTTGGTAGGAGGCTGGGTGTCCACTAGTGGGCTGTCAAAATTCGATGCAAGCAGATTATTTACCGCCATTCCTCTTGTCAGCAAAAGTAAGCAAATCTCTTACCGACTCCTCCGTTTCCCCTACGCGGTTCTATGCGAGTACATAAACGTATTTATTTTTCTATGGAAAATCCCACAGATGCTTTTCGTTTTAACAAAGGACTATGTGTGGGCTGTCATATCTGTAAAAAAGTAAAAAATTACTGTGGGCGTAATCATTATCTAGACAAGCCTTCCCCCTTACGTAATTTTTACAAGATTTTATTTAACTTGCAGTGTGTGTGTTTATATTATAGTATGTTAGTATATTTGTTTGTTACGGGCCAACTTTTGCAAGCCTAATTAGACCCACTTCCTCTTACACTGCGGTGCGGAAATTTTGCATAAAGTTTCCATTCTGATGGCAATGCATTTTTATAATAACCACGCCCTGATAATACGTTCAGGATTGGCTCCAGATAAAGGAACTCCTCAACGATTAACAATACAGTTATTTAACATACAGATTTTTTTTGAGTTGCTTTCTTTTATGGATCTATATTTAAAACTTGTTTTTTGATATTTTTAATAAACCTTTTTTTTTGTATTCGTTCATATCGAACTTCCATACAAGGATTTCAAGTCGGTTTCACGGTAAAAAGTATATATCCCATATTCTTTCTTGCTTTCTAGTCTTTTTACCAATTATTATCAAAATCGGTTCAGTGTTAATGACGTGCGAGCGTAACAGACTTACAGTTACATAGACAGAGTTATTTTTACATTAATAATCAGCTGTATTTTCTTGTTCAGTACAGAAAAGGCGCTAAATTATCTTTCCGATACTAGCAGGTAAGGTGGCCATTTTGTTCAACATCAATTTTATTTAGCGATTTAACCGCTTGGTTGCACATTGGCTTCAGTTAGCATTAAATTCGATTTAGCTTCCATTTTCATCTGAGAAAATCTTGTTGGTGGTAGCTAGAAAAAATATCTGCAACTTTTTAGTTGTATTTTATTGCTATTTTACTAAAAAATCTTACATCTTTCCAAAAGAATATTGTCAATCTTAACCTTCTCACCAATTAGTTGTATTAATCGCGGAATATATAATACAAGTGACGATGATTTGCGAAGATACAAATTATTCGCGATAATTTTTCATTATATTCCTAGGGTTAGGAAAAATGCACACCAGAATGTGTATCTTTCATTTCCTTGGATGGATTCACCAACCATTGTACAACTTAATGTCAGAAGCTCGGCTGGATACGATTTTTTATGTTGACAAACATAGTAAGTTGCAACACATAGTAAGTAGTAACATGATAGTAATAAATCGATTTTAGCAACACAAATTTATGGCTATCAAAGAAAATTGATGGTTGTAGAAAATGTAGAAGAGTGGAAAGACTTAATAAAGAATGAATTTTGAAGCAACCGATGAAAAATGAAAAGAAAGCTGATTAAATTATAGTGAAGACGAATAAAATTATTTTTCGCTTACGATATTTACGATGCAACAACACTACCGCTCTAAAGCACGGATCGGCAACCTTTTCTTATATGAGGGCCACAAATGTTACAGATGTTGGTGCGGTCCAGATTTCATGTGTCGTAGTCGGGAGGATCACAAGAAACAACAAGTTGCGTCGTGTAAATAAGGTTTGGGAGTGCCGCACCAAAATGTAATAGTGTGATATTATAGATCTAGGAATTTCAGTTTTAATATATTTAAGTTATATATTTTTTCCTTTTTCTTTTGTTCAAACTATGTCGATAAAGAGAAAGGGTTCATACAGAAAACCAGCAGTCGTGGGTCATTGGTGGGTCATGACATTTAACTGAGTAGGGTCTTATTCGACGCTAATTCTTTTATTAAGCGTATTAAGACTTGTTTTTATTTTTACCTTCCTATCATCGAAATAAATATTTCTTTCTTTCTTTTAATGGCAAACGGGCCGCAAATTGCCGCCTCCTGTTCTATAATTTGAGAACTAAATAAAAAACATATCGCTAGTAATAATAACTATTGAAACATTATTAAACATTTTTTATTTTTCTATATCCACATCCTTTCTTCTTAAAATAAGGAAACCTTATAAAGAACAATTTCAGCACAATATTGAGTCGCCCGCATTCAGTTTCGATATTAGCTGTCCGTTCCTGAAGCGGATATTACGAAGATTCTATTAATAGATAACATTCACGTTATTAAGTTCACTTTAGTAATGACAAAAGGATACCTCGGAACAAAAGATCGATTCAAAACGAATCACAACAAACAATGCCTGAACATTTAAACAAAGCTTTGTTTTTGTGAAATAATACAAAACCAGAGGAAAGCTTGTGTAATTTTAATTTTAACATTTTATATCAAAAGTCAACACTCGAGTTGAATTACACCAAACGGACTAATTAATACGAAGACAAAGGCAAACGTATATTTGTTATGATTTTTACGACCACAACAGACCGCATGATTTAAGCATGTGTGTTCGCAGATAGCTTGGTTTTATACGTGTAATAAACATGAATTATGATTATGGGTTATAATACTTTCACATTTTATTGTAATTAAAATTATAATAAATTATGGTATGCAGAATGTGTATAGTATATGAAATGTGTTTCGCATCAATTTCCGTAAAATTATGGGCCTCATATAGGAACAGGTTGCCGATCCGTGATCTAGGGTATGTATGCAAGCTCATTGACTGCATTGCCATAGCATACTACTCCTATTTCCCTTAAAGAAGATAGGTACTCGTACCTTCGTCGAATATTATTTAAATATTGCAACAAGTACAATAGGGTCTTGAACTCTCGACGTCATTCAAAGAATCAAAGTTGATTGGATTCTTCCAGTTGGATTTTAGGAACTTAGGGTTTCATATTACATTATCTAAGGACCCCTTTAGTAGATTTCCTTAGTTTATCATTAAAAAAATTTAGATGCATTGTTACGAAAATAAATGGTAGTCGTAGAAACGAAACATCCTTTTTCATACACGCAGCAACGTCAGAAAGCCTAAGTGCAAGCAAAAAGAGAAATTACATTGTGCAGGTAGTAGCGTTGACCAAGAAAATGTAATAAACGAGCCGTTCCAGCCAAATATTTACAAACCAGCTGACCACAGCGCCATTTGTCTTAAACAATTATGCTGAACATCATTTTACGAAAGCGTTCTGTTTGTCGTATCGGCTAATTCAGCATTTCTAATAGATCGCTCGTGTTGGTATATTCTGTTATGATTCTGACATATCAGATATTGTTAAGAATCAATTGTTAAACCGTTTTAGCACTCAGATGTTTGGATAATCTGGTCTTACATACTAAAAGATATCTATTGTTATCATTTGAAATTAGTATACCTATACTTTATGCGACGCATTTGTGCCCATTAGGAATTTGAATGCTATCTGTTTCCTTAGTCTGAAACTGTGAAGTATCTGTTAGTTAACATAGAATTACTATAACAATAAAATAATTTTTTTTTAAAAGTAAAACTTTAATGCTACAGCTTACAATATTTTTTCCCTTATCATCCGACTAATCATTTGGTCAAATTCACAAATTTATAATCCTCACATTTCAATGGATACAGTTCCTTGCAATTTTAAGTGACAATGAAAGCCGAAACCCTTGAAGGGGATGCGACAGGATCTAACAGCAGAATTCACAATTGTCTCCCTCGGGAGATGGATTATTGTCTGTTGGAGACACGTAAGGCGGTCATCATACGAGGCTAATTGCTGCGGAAAATATAAGAATCTTTAAAGGAATAATCCATGGTGGTTTTCTACGAGTATATTGTTCTATTTATAGCAACAAAATGAAGATTTCTGATATTTTTATAATTTACAATATTTCATTTGACCTTGTTTATCAGGTAAAGAAATGTATAAGCACATTTAAATTGTCATTTTATAGGATCCCTAGAAAATGATATGTAATAAACATTGCCTTTTTGTTTGTTTGTTGTTCCCTATCTTCTCTATATTACTCTGATCTACTTGGTTGTGTTGGTCTATCGCCTTCGTAACTTCCACTTTATTGACTGTATTGTGATCCTGCAATAACTAAGAGTCTTTTCGAGGTTATTAGTAAAGTTTATATACTCTTATTATAATTCTTAAGAGTAGATTTTTGTATACAAAACTAAACCAATATTTTTTGTATTTTAATATTGTGAATAAACTATTATTTAAAATTTATACTTATAATTTCCAAAAGACTTAAAAGCATGTTGTCTTTTGCTAATAATTCTAATATTATCTGAAAGTTTGAAGTTTGATTCTGATCAAATCTTAGTTTAGGCTTGTCTATCAAACATCGAGTGTGGACACCCTTATCTTCCAGATGATAAATAAACGTTGCAGTGTTTTCGAACGATCTTTGACAAGCTTTTGATGTGGGTCGATCCGTTACGGTGAAAAAATGATCGTCCCTTCTATAAAGGTTTGTACTCATTTGTTTTCATTCAGTTGTTTGCGATGAAATTCTTCAGGTTCAGTTTTATTCAAAATTTATGCATAGATCCTGGAAAATAAGTTTAATTTTGTATACGAATAGAATTATTAAGAGTCCAGGAGAGAAAATGGGATGCAAAATTCATTCTTATTGTTTTCTTCAAGCCTTGGTTTAGCAGTAATGATTTTAAAAGTATGACCTGGTACTCTAATTTGGCTTAACTCAAACAATGGTGTGTGAGCACATTTTAAAAAGGGTCCCCGATATTATAACATCGCGGTTGCCCATAAGAAAGCATTTCAGAAAAAGTAAACTCATTTACGAGTCATTTTTAGCGACAATCAAGTACATAAACTTTTACTATTCCTGTTTTAAGAAGCAACGTCGATGGATGGATATTTTTACGAGGCATGGGTCTTAACTAAGGAGGCCTAGAGAATTTCTTTTTAAATTCACCACGCTATTCTAAAGTAAAATAGTGGAGGGCTAGTGGCCAAAATATCTACTCGTAATGATTGCCATTAACAATAGATCGGGACCACTGTCTACTCGACTTATTTGTTCCCGTTTGTTCCCCACCCAGAACAAATTTTTCTGTGATCTGATGAGCGGGAATGTATGTTCTCTCTGGGTGTATCTAAGTATGTATTTATAAATATATATCCATGTTTATCAGTTTTGTTTGTTTGTTTGAACACCATAGTACAAACAAGTGGTGGTATTTCGGTTTATGTCTCATACACATCTCCCCAAATAATAATAGTACAAACAAAATGCTTAGTTTGGGCCGTAGGATTGACCGTGTATGAGTTGTCTAAAAATATTTATAATGTTTTTCTTATTATTACGTGCCCTACCGACCCAACCAATGTCTAACTACGCTGTTGCCTAACTTGGTCTATCAGTTTGAGGTCACATAGTCTGCCGGGCTGAGCAACCCCTGCACTGGGACCAATAGATACTCATCTTTAGCAATTACTTTACTACAATAAATCACGAACAACCCCACATTACAGGGGCTACTCCAAATGACTGTATTATTTCACATCCCCTATATTTTCAACCCTTTGCAATAAAGATGGAAATGTTATTTGTTATAAATAACATTGTAACGAGTTGCCCGATTAAGAAATATTTGTGCGGCGACGATTTTACCGCTAAGCAAATAGAAATTACTTATTCAGGTTTTGAATTTTTTTCTTTGTTTCCTGGTGATGAGTCCGTGGATTTTATTTGTTTATGATTGAGTAGCCAGCCTGACGGAATGTGCGGGTGAAACGAAAAAGTAAGTCGACCAACTAAGTATTGGTGCAACTTGCTGGATTCTAGGCCTCCTCAGTGACGAGGAGGGACCAGTGTTGTTGTTTGTCATGATAATTTTCCTGACCGTACACTATTAAAAAGGCAAAATTTCAAGGTGATATAACTAAATAAATCCTGAAGTGATTAATTTTATGATGGCCACGACAAATGAAACGATATTTTTCAAACTAGTTTTTACCATCGAGTTTGCCCGCGGTATGCGTTGACATAGATTTTGTTTTAGTCCAGACTATAATCTATCTCTGCGCCAAGTCTCATCTTAATTCGTTTAACATATAAATACACCGGGGAACTTACGATTCTCTGATCATTTTTCCCTTTTTCCGAAGATAGGTTTTCCCTAAAAACTTATCTTTAGGTTCATTTCCTGGACTTGGTCTATGTGTGTGTTAAGTTTCATCTTAATCTGTCTAACGGTTACCACGTGAAAGAAATTCAAACATCTTCACAAACTTTCACATTTATAATATTAGTAGGATACAATTCAATTAAGTAGTGAGTACCCGCTTATAGTTTAGTTTTGTATCCACGATTATAAGATTATTCCATTTAGTTCTCGCTCAAAAATAGACGGTAAATGTTTATTCTACTTAGCCTTATTTTTTTTATGTCATAAGCTAACAGATGGGTCACCTGATGGTCCATGGCTCATGGACATAAATAACACCAGGATGTTACTATCGCGTTGTCTGCTAGGAAGGAGGCAATAGACCCGCATATGCGTGGAAGAGAAAGAGACAA
>DWJZ01002011.1:0-20855 GCA_018249125.1 Asbolis capucinus
AAACCGCTGAAGAAATCTTTAGTCCTATCCGTCACCTTGTACCGACCACGCCCGCTGTTGTGTCGGATTGTCACTAGCAATCACTTAATAGATCTGATGTTCGGGAAGCAGTGAGTGGCGAGGCACTGCAAGTTCCGTTACATCTGAGTCAGCTCAACACGAGCGGGATCAGGAGTTGTATACACTTGCTACAACTAACACGCAGCAGCAGTTTTAGTCGCTTGGACTGTCGCCTCGGGCACGGCTCGATCTCATCAATCATAAACTATGGAAAATTAATCAGTACATGTAACCAGATTTAACGAATTAATCTATTACACTGATTACAAAAACTGCTGTCAAATATTGGAAATATACATAGGAAATAGAAAACCTAAAAAAATATTAAAAAATTATAATAATGAAAGTCTAACAGAAAATTTTATAATATTTAAGCGCAATTTTCATAATATTTAAAGTTATTTATTTCCTCATTTTATTTTACAAACTAAAAAGAAACTCGTCATTTATAATTCCACTCGAACGCCATACTTTTATTTGTAATTTTCGAAGAAGACTATTTTTCGGTCATAAGTTTTCTAACATAGCTTGCTGTAAATGATAATAGTAAAACTATACGACGCAATTCATGTACGACAACATATCCATTACAGTCCCTAGCTCGCAGCGATAGCTTTTTGTTAATAACATAGACAAAAAAAGTTTGGCATTACGCTAGGCTCGTCCAACTGGTTGAACCAGGTACCCGAACAAATTTAATAACAGCTTCTTGAGCACAGATGTTCGGTACGTCAGACAAAAGGCGTTAACGCGACGAGATGCCCAACAAAGCCGTAGTGCGCGCGCATCTGTGGACCAACGTTTGTCTGTAAATGACATGGGCAAATAGCACGCACACTTCCCTTCTGCACTACTCTGTGGCTGTGTGCGTGAAGGCTGAGCGTGCTCGCCCCTCACCTGCGAGATTCTTGCTCTATCTGTGGAATATCGGGACGTTCGCGATCTATGCCGTAACGGTGCACTTGCAACTTCGATTCTTCGCCATCAACGGTAGTAACTTTATCTTCGATTGCAACTTAACATAGATTGCATCAAATAACATCATGTTTATTAATTATAAAAGTACAAAACCCGTTTTATGGCCTTCAATGGACCAATCTTTGATCGAGCCGAGGTGATTGCTTTTATCAGTTCTATCGCGTCGCGGGACGAAAATTGTCAATAAATTAATTTTCACGTCAACATTTCTATATTAACAAATTTAATACTCCATAATTTTACAAATTGTTAAATCTTTTTATTCGCATTGCATTTCTAAAATACCTATGACCTAGCTTTATGGGATATCAAATTTTAAATGAACCTAACTTGAGTTGATAGACTTTTCACACATTTGATAACTTTATGGGAAACTCTCAAGCATTCCTCAAAATGATTTCGCAAAAGATAAGTTTATAATACACACAGGATTGGAACTCCAGCCCTCTCGTTCGGGAGACCAATGTTCAAACTGCTAAGCGTATCCTTAATGCTTATATATCTCTGCATCTATTAATACAATATTATTTCAAATATAAACATGAAATAAGTGGAACGCAGACTTCCGCAGCCATTACTCAAGGAGAAATGGAGAACAAAATTATCATTGCAAATTTCGTTTTCGATTTCAAACTACTACGAGAATCAATTCTATATATAAAATATGAAACCGATGGAAACGTAACAGAGCTTAATAAAATCGTACCAGGATACAACAATATTTTATTTCTAAACAAAATAGCCGGAACTGCACATCTTTCGTTAAAGGCAAACATCGAAATCTGCAACATTTACTAAATCGGATATACTGAAACAGCTTGAAAGGACAAAGCCATATGATCCGACTGTATGATTCATATGTTTAGTGAACCACAGAACACAAGAACAATGCGTCCAACGTTACCAACAGTTCAAGTGAACATTAAATCTATTAGTACCCTATACCTGGCCTGGACCGTAATACTTATAGTGTTATTGAATACTTTATAAATTTACATGAAATGATGAGCAAAGATTTTTTTGTAATCGCGCTCATACATTTACGCACCTAATTACTGGTATGCAACTCAGTCGACGCATTATCTCATATGAATCACTCCCACACGAACCATACATTGCATTATAACTTTATAACTCAAGCCATGTCAAAAATTAACAAGTCATGCATTCAAATGTCGGGTCCCGTGTACATGTACTATGTTATACAACCCAATGTGACGTCATAGTGCATAGGAATGCCATGGAAGGTTCGTTTCGCAATTTGATGGACGTGGCTACAGATACAACTCATCTCTGACGGATTCGCTTTGTATGTGTGATATTTAAACAATAGATGCGTTTTTAAGGTTCTGTTGATTGAGCAAGATGCTGAGGCCGAAGATCGACAGCGAGATGAGGAATCAACAGGTGTGCGGCGCACGCGCATTCTCATGGGAGCCACACGAAGGCCGTGCGCGTTCTCTGTGTCGCAACTGTACGTTAACTGAGTTAAACCTTACATTGTCAACACATCTTTCAAGGTTGTTTTACTAACTAGATACACTTCGTAGGTTTTACATTTCAAATAATATCATATGTATTTTATCACTTGTGTCACGGGAATGTTAAAAATTTCCTGAAACTAAATTATTTTTGTATCGCTATATGCATTGGAAATTTGCCATCTGTATTTAAGTAAGAATTATTAATAAAACTCACCTCCTTGAGACCGTCGAGTCGGCCGAGAGACTTCGATTGTCGCAGTGGCAAAAAAGCTTTGAGGGCGTCGATGCGCGAAGTTCGTTCTGGTTCAGCGTAGTTGGCGGCGGTGAGGTCCGCACACGAGAGACGAGCCTTGCGTCTCTTGTCGAGCAACTGTTTGGCAGTGCGCGAGCGACGCTGCACGGGTGCCGCTTCCTCCTCGGGCTCGCTGCAGACCTCGCGGGCCGCGTGCACCGTGTGCCGCCGCCGCGACACCGGCGGTGACGTCAGGCGCGACACCAACGACTCAAACATCGCATTAGCCGCTGTGTCCGGGACACCGATAGCGCACGTAGATCACTTCACCCTCACTTAAACCCATATTGCTTTGTAGCTTGCTTTATTTCCAGTATCGTCGAGTGCCTACAACGAAATGAACTCTTTGACGACTCTACACGATCGTCGGAATGGTGAATCTCCGGGCCTTGAATCGGATTGGTCACAATCTAAATGAAATTACTGTATTGTTCATCCCAATTACGAGATAGATCATTGACCGCGTGACATCGGAGCGATGTCATTGAATCGAAATTTTCCTGGGCACACTCGAAATGGTATATGCAGGGCCATTCATGAAGAGTACACACCGTGTCGGACAGTATGCAATTCCGGAAATGGCAGACGCGACTACATGAAACAAGAGCTCATTTATACATGGGCACGAATCGTTATAACAATAAAGTAATTGCCAAAATGTTAGTTACAAAAAGGTGTCGAAAGAGTCGAGATGTTCACACGTATTTTTGTGATACAATATAGGTTCGTTAACCTGGTTACCGCGTTTCGTGAAAAAGAGAACGAACTGGCGAGCTGGTTCCTAGTGGAGGCGAGGCGTGGTCGCCCTGGGAAGTATGCCGGTGTCGCTCGCACCAAAACATTGCTGTGGCAGTTTGCCACGGCTCGCTTCAGCTATCACGTCGAAATAGACTCGAAGGCCAATAACAGATAGAGAAAATAGAAGCTACAGAATTCTAGTCGACGGTCGCGAATCATCTCTTCCATGTCGAAAATTACAGTAAGAATGTTACATGCAATTACGTTACATTAGTAACGTTAAAAAGAATTTAACTAAACATAACAATAATAATAAATAATCATCTAAGGAGCTAGAACTTGTCAAGTGACTGTGGTGTACGTCAGCGCTGAAAACAATAACTTTCCGTCTCTATTATGATCTATTGAAGAGACTATAACATTGTTATGGGTTTATTGCACGTTTATCAATTTGCAGCTCCATCGAAGTGTCAAAATGGAGTTCAAATTTCAATAACAAGAGCTGACTGTCAGAAAGCAGCAGAAAAACGAACTAATAATCGTTTTAAAGTAGGTAAGTCAATTCAAATTGAATGAGAATGTCCACAAATAAATTGGAAAGTGAAAATATAAAGTTTCCGTTATTTCCATGCTAGTATATTTTAGAATATTTTAAATAAGAAATATTTTAAATGGTAACTAGAAATCTAATGTAAGAACATTAAGGTTTTTATGCTACATCAGATATACACGTAATATCTGACGTCTTTCGAAATTTACACATCGACCTACATTTTGTTCGCTCGAGTAATTTAAACAATAACGAAGCGTCGCTGATCACAAGATAGATACAAACAGGAGCTGATGCCGCAATACAAATCAAAATTAGTGCTAATAAAAAGCATAGTTCGACAAAACAGATAAAACTAAAAATAGAGAAACGGCGCCGCAGCAAGTCATAGATATTGTTACATATTATATGGTGATGTTGTTATAAAGAGACTGATATTTAAAATAGTTGATATCTAGACAGTAAAGCTATATTGAGCGTATTTGTCATAAATTTGTTGTTTTCGTTTTGAGTATTGATAAACACTTACTACTGCTAGCAACACTAGTCTACATCACTAATCGTGGCATCATATTTCACAATATCATATAGGTACCTACTCTTATTGAGACCATCATTGCAATATGCCTCAGAGTGATATAAGCTAAGTAATATTTATCGTAATGGAGACAGCTATCACAACGAAGGCAAACATTTGCGAACAAACAACCATAATTGAGAAGCGAGTCAAGTCTCTGTAGAAGATCAGGCCTTGGGTGCGGCCTGCAGGGCTGTCCGGACAGCGTTTGTGGAGCATGGCTCAGCTAATAAAACGGTTAGTCCTAAGCCACTCGTCGATGTTGACGCAAACCGGTACGCGGACCGGTCCCAAACCCCCCGCGCTGCCTCCTCCCGCTCTTCTAAAATACACGCATCCACATCACCTTATCAAGAGAGCCATTGCGGCTAAGCTTGTTGTCTGCCTCTCTTATTTCACACACCGCCCGGCCCGAGATAGCTCGTATCGGATTCAGCGTTGGGAGCAGACTCCGGCTAAACTGGCAACATAATATCCGAGCCGTGATCCGACTAACCGCAGTTTAGATTAAATGCAATCTCGTGCACCGAGAAGCATCGCATTTCAAGGGTACGCGTATACGGCGTAAGGGAACACTGGCGTACTTCAACGATGTTTGTACACCTTACATTACTGTGATGCAACCGTAACGAATGCAGCAAATATTTAAGCGCGAGGACGGAAAAGAAATCTAATGTACCGTGAAAACAATTGGCGAAAGTTTGGTATAACAAGTTAACCAATAGCCGAGAGCACTGACAAAGGCGCAGATTAGAAAGTGTGTTGTGTTGTGTATCAGAGAGCCCGTGATACGGGACAGACACACGCTCTGATTGGCGCCCTATCTGAAAATCTGTCGCGGCCGCCGCACGCGTACCAACGTACCTATACAATGCACCTTTTACGTGCTTTATGGGGTTTATATGCGCAGTGATTTGATCGAAGAAATCCCATTAAGTTTTATTGCCGACAACCTTTCCTTCAATTACATTTATTTTACCCTATTATCGTCTTTAGAACTTTATAGCCATTCGATTAAACTTGAGTGTCTTAACGAACAGAATTGTTTTTGTAACGTAACCTACAAAACTTTAATTAAAGTAATAAATGACGGGCTTGAAGACGAATGGGTCGGATCTCTAATGGTATTGAATAACCAAATCATTTGCTCAATTACAATTAAGGACAACGACACAACTATTGGACAGTAAACAACAAATGAAACGCGAAGAAGCCGAAAATATTTTTTTATTTGCATATCATTGCCTCATGCTAAAAATTTGTACTAGAATTCCCAAATCGCGTTAATAATCCGATAAATTGAGTCCATGGATAGACAATAGTTAAATACGGAAACGTAGTTTAGGAGGTCAGGCGGTGACCTTGGGGTGTAAGTGGGTCGGTCGTGAGATGGGCTATCGGGTGGCAGACGTCACGCTCCAGCCCACCAGACAGCCGCATCGTATCTACCCGACTATCACCGTTTACAACTTGTGATCACTGATACTGTCAGTTTTATACAAATACTGAGGATTAATTCAATGCATTTGGAAGACTTCGTGTAGGTGACAAAAAGTCTCATCTTTGTCTCATGATTTGTAAGTTTATTTTTATTAAACTCGCAGCAAATAGTAAAGTATCACCGCCATTTTTTGTTTATTTGACATTTGCGTTTGGTATTTCACAACTTTAAGTACCACCTTTGTTTATTTTACTGTCCACTGCCATTGTGTCAACGATTGCTAACGGCATTACTAGATCCAAGGAGCAGTTAGGTTTAGTGATGATTAGGTAACCAATTTAGATAAACATCTATTTTGTTAACCAACTAGGCAACTGAAGGCAAAAAAAGACCACTAGCAAGAATTGCTAGCTATATTTGCAAACCTAACATCTATGAATAGCATTGTTACAACGCGTTACGGCTAAGCGGCAGAAAAACATTGCGGACAACACTATTTCATTGTCGATTGTCTGAAAGACGTTTCTTTAAGATGTTGTTTTTATTTTGATGTTTATTACACTCTGTGTACCAAATCGACCATAAAACGAGACCATAATAAAAATGTAAGAAGATGCTTGTGGCGCTTTGGCAAATAATTCTGCTGAAGCAACTATTTAAGTGTTGGAACATAAGAATTCAGATGAAGTTAAATTGAAGTTTCGGTGATCTGTACTGAATGTAGAACGACTCGAAATAAGAAAACCACAGATAACAATGGCACAATACATTCATTTTCCGTATTCTGTCACGATCACGGACCAAAACAACTATTCTGCCATTGAAATCTTAATAAATGAAACGTATTGCACCTATCAAAATAGTTAATTTCAAAAGAAAAATCGAGATTTAGTTCATTTATGATGAAAAAACTTTGGATTTTTAAATAAAAGAAGAAAGTAAAACGCGGCCTCACGACTTAATGATCCGTATGGCCGAACACAAAACTGAACCACAAATATTTTCTTTTATTTTGATATAAATTCTTTTGGAAAAGAATTGACTGATCCAACTAAGAGAAATCTTAGTCAGATATCTAAGCAAACACAATTTTATTACAAATTAAAAAAGCATATTTTTACAACTAATTCTGTGGCAGTCTTAAAAGATAAAAATTTCCACCCGAAATCTTGTCTTTCAAAACGAAATAGCTCCTGAGTCACTACGGAACCATAGAGATTAGTCGATCGAAGCAGTCACGTACAATAAACACTGGACTAAGCTGGAGTTTTTCAATCAACCGTACTGTGGAATTAGAAGTATGACAAAATAATCCAACACTGAGCACGGAATCGTTCGCTTATAATGAACAAACGTGAGGGAGAGCCCGCGAGGGCTGCCTTTTATTATTTTCTTTAAAAACACGATGATCTTAGCAATAAGTTCCTGGCGAATAACAACATATTATTATATTTCAGGATTTGAATATAGATTCTTGTGGTTGCTTGACATTACAGAGCTCATTCAATTTAGTTATTCAGCTATAAAGATCTTTTATGCGTTCTCTTTAAGTCCCATGTGTCAAAGTAGAAATTTTTATGCTTCTAGGCGTACTGGTTTAGTTTGAAGCGATTTAATTTTTTTTTATGTTATAAACAGGCGGACCAGTAGACGCGTCACCTGATGGGAAAAGATTACCGCTACTCATGGTTATTATTAACACTAACGCGGTGTTACCCGGGAGGAAATAATAGACCACATACGCAGGGAAGAGAAAGAAGCAAGGGAAGCGGTTCATTGCTAAGTTAACTGGGATCAGTAACGACAGCAACTGCCCCAGATACACCAAAAACATATAACTCCAGGACGGGACAGAAGAAGAATTGTGAGGAGGATGAGGGGAAAAAAGGGGAGAACTGGCTCTCAAGCTTCCAGCCGGAACACGACGAATCATTCGGCGGCTGATTTTACTACAACAGTTAACAACTCTGAATGCGACACAAAATTTTCCAGTTTATAGTAAGCTTTTGTGTGAGATACATTTTGAGCAAACAAATGCTTTAGTAGTTGCGTTAAGTCGGATGGAATGAACAATAAATTGTGAACCATTTACCGCACAAGCCAAGCACAATCTTTAATGATATCATCAATCCAATGTTACCTCTAGTATTAAAACTATAAATGTCACGCAACTCTAAAATATACAGTATTTGTCACACATACGAACGTTACAGAAATAACGCGCAGAACTACATACATACACATATCAACTGCGAATTATTTGATAAGCATCTTGAGTTAAAATAAGAAGAAAAAAGTTTACAGAAGCGGCCATTCATATAATTGAGTGACAGAGGTCGTGGAGAAGTTGATGGTAAAAAAGAAGAAAGTATAATTTGTTCGTTAAGTAATAGTACAAAATCCGAAAATTTAAATGAAACAGTATGTAGCAACTAAAACCGATTTTATTCAGCTTATCCATGAAGAAACCTCAACTGGCCTTAAGTGAAGACCCTTTTACCGAAGACAGGTTAATTCAAAATGTGAAGCAGCTGGAACTATATGACCATACAAAACATCTTTCTCCGTGATACACAACTTAATGCTTTGGAAGCGTAGGGTTGTAATGAGATGACACAGCATGCACCTGTCATACATGTTCTTAAAAAAGTAATTGTCATTGCAGCTCATACCTACCCCTCTGCTCTGTGCACTAATGTGAGGGGCACAGGCCATAGTTCACCACCCGCCCTAGTACGGATTGGTGGGCTTTAAAAACTTTGGAGAACTCTTATGAAAATCTCTCAGCAGTGCAGGTTTCTTCACGATGTTATCCTCCACCGTAGCAAGTGATAATCAACTTCTCATACACATATAATGTGTACATTAGAGGTGCTGCAGGATTCGAGCCCAGAACCTCCCATTTCAGAGACCAACGTTCACATCACTAGGCTATCACTGTTTTATAAGAACAAAACGAATACGGTATTCTAAATGCTGATAACCTCCGACACAAACCATGATACAGGTTTGGTGGAGTGTTCGTGGCGCTCGAGTTATGTAAACACCTCGCCCGGTGCACACTGGCATGAGAATTGTGTCAATTGAGTACACTTCTACTGCGGAGTGCTCTTCAAGATGCTATGAAGGGCTGGAACCGTTAGCCTACTTAGATGCTTCTATAATGTAAGCAACGGCGTGACAGAGTTAGTTAATTCTAACTGTAGCGCAGGCCCTGTGGCGACGACTGCTGCAGATTAACCTGCTTGTGCTCGCGGACACTCCGCTAATATTCTTTCACTAATTCCTCCAATTTTCTATAACACTATCACTTATATAGTCAAAAATTCTACTGTTGCTCAATGAAGTTTCTTATTTCACAAAATAGAACACAAAAATATTCGTAAAATCTATAGAAAAGTAGACAGATAACCTGTACATAAAATGAAATAAGTAGAATGTATTTACAAACGTCTGAGTAGTGATGTCCTACTACTATAATAAATGCGAAAGGGTGTGAGGTGAGGGTGTGGATGTTTGTTATTCCTTCACCTAAAAACTTCTGAATCAATCTGGATGAAATTTGGCGCAGAGGTAGTTTAAAGTCAGAAATAATACAGACTTTTTATCAACGCACTTACGTTGGTATGTAGGTACAACCGGGGCGAAGCTGCGAGCGCAAACTGGTCATTAATAATTACTTTGGTTAGTTTGTGTTTGTACCTGTATAACAGTTCAACATAAAAGGCACTATCAAAATATTGTAAAGTTTAATTACACTAATCAAATAAAGAAGCTCACTTCAATATGAGGATTAAGTTCACGAAACTGGGTTTATTTATACCCACAGTCAGTTACCTGTCGTCTCTTCTTAAGACATAAAATTTTATGTCCTCCTTTAGACAGCAATAAAATTTCTTTGTAACTACTCCGAGCAGCATTCTAAGACCGACTCACAGTTGTTAATCCGTTTGAAGTTACCAAAACACCATAAACAATGCACTTGAACCCTTTAAGATCAGTAAATATGTGCTCAGATTCTATTCACAGATACTGTCTTCAAACCGGCGGCTGTAAACATGTCTCACACGTTAAAAACACAGGTTACGAAACACACGTAAAATAAAATTGGACTAACAATATTTGTTTTATGATAAGTAGTGAGAGACCCGTGAAATTTGTTAATAACTTGAGCAATATCTTATCTCGGCTCATTAACTCCACCCACTTACGCGGCGTAAAGTATTTGGGCCAATCTTTAAAACGCCTGGGTAAGTATGTAAGAGACGAAAAACCATTTCAAGAAATGAACTATTTTAAAGCTAAAGCTTTCAGTTTTAAGTACAAAATAATCATAAGGTCAAGGGTCATCATAAGATATTCTGATATAGTTATTTCTTTTGAACTGAAATTACGAAATATCTGTACATATAGATCTACAACTTGTATAATATTATTAGCCTAGTGTTTGATAACCTACTGGATTGAAAGTTTGTCTCTCCAACGGGAGGTCTTAGGTTCAAACCTGAGGCGCGCAACGGTCATTTTCAAATTTATAGGCGTATCAGGAATTGATTATTACTTGCTACGGTGAAGGAAATTTCACTCTGCACTCCTGAGAATTCTCCATAAAGTTTTAAAGGCTACCTATCCGCACAGTCTGCGTGGTGGACTATGGCTGGTGCCCCTCATATTTCTGATAATATCATTAATATGATAATATCATATTTGCAGAAAATTTATCGTGTGAAAGACGATATGGAAGAGAAAGGCATTAGAGAAGAATGGAAGAAGAAATATTAGGCCAATTTCTACATAAAGATGTGGTATGAGTAGGGTGATGATGATAAAAGTCGAACATCCAAAGACTGTAAAATATGGTTACAAAATCTTGTCCACAATCGTCATTACGACAGAAATAACTATGTTTTTACGACGGAGGTGACGAGTATTGTTTTGACATGGCTGCGGTTTCACCAGGTAACTCACTATCATTCCAAAAATTCTTACTACAATTCGATCGAGGAACAAAGAGAGAGAGTTGCAATTATTTCATCATTTAAAATAGTTCTGAACTAATGCGTTTTTAATAGCTCAGGATATTTCACTGGATCGTAACACAAACGAACTCAACAACAATGCATTCAAGAAAATAGGGTGCGTTTTGAATGTTATGAAACAATTCTTTTCCTCCATAACCGATATATCTCCTTTATTAGTAATACTTACAGACAACAGAACAGAGTGGGGGTGAGTTGCGAATTAATACATCTAAAGATTTTCTTCTTCTACATTTTTATACATATTTCTTTTCCATCCTAACATCATAAAACGGAAAGATTTGTCTTCTTGACGAGAAGCAAAATGTAGCGAGGGCAGTTTCTAGTATTAAATATATTGAGGATATAAAAAAAAACATATGAAGAAACTCAAAGTCATTAATGATTAACATAAACCTAACCACCTATTATATATTTAATTGAAGAGTTACCTGAAGAGGTAACTGAAATGTAATTATGTCATGAATACATTGAGAGGGTTTAAAGTCACGAAGGAATTACAATTACGTATGGTAAAGAGTTCTCCGCAACCGTGATCCAACTCATTTGTTATTCAAATATAAACAAATCTGAATGTATTGGAATGTGAAATACGAATGCCCCATGCTCACCACTATGATGGTTCCTATTAACTATTTCATTTGCAGAAATAATATTTTCCTATTTGTCATTATTATTATATTTGATTATGTCAATTTTTTGACCTAAAAAGACAAATCAGGATGCATTGTTGGCGCTGGGTCTTCAGCACAGCATCACATTAGTAACACCAAGATTGTACCAGCCACGGAAAGTGATAAACCTACTACTTGAAACATCATTTAACACGAGAAGATAAAGAACAAATAGAAGTAGTACATCATTGGAACAACTGGGATCAAATACAACACCAACGGACACTTGACACTTCACCGACACCAACAACAGTTCAAGATGGACGAAGAATGATAAATAACAATGACAACAGTATCAACTAACTTTCCAAATGCAGTCAATAGCTTCACTAAAATATTTGAAAAACACATGTTTCAATTATAGAGTATTCCGTTGTCTGAAGCCAACCCTGAAAGTAGTATCAGGTCATGTTTATCATAAAAATGCATTGTCATCATAATGAAATCTTGCAAGGTTTGACCCGAATAAACTAACAAACTTATATACCAACATTTTCCAAGTTAAAAGCGTGTAAAAAGCAATCGATCGTTATTATTATTAAAGAAATTGTTTAGTAGAACAACAACAAGTAATCTAATAAAATCTTAAATAACTAAGGCGAGTATCGACTACCTACTGTATTAAAATAGAGTTGAATGCCTGCAGTGAACCGCATATAGATTGCAACCAAGATATCTATTACAGGCATTGTTAGGTTTCTCAAAAGGATCTTAATATTGTAACAGAATCGTTTTAATATAAACAATGTTATTTTGTCGAAGTTATATCGATATATGTCTAGCTTAAAAATGGAAGCAATCATTTGTTGAAATATCAAATATCTTATTTTTATGAATAGAACAGACGGGTCACCTGATGGGAAGCGATCACCGCCGCCCATGGACGTTAACAACAGCAGACTGCGGTGATACTACCACGGTGCTTTGCAGGATGGAAGTCATAGACCCTCTGACACGGGGAAGAGAAAGAAACAAACAACTGCGATCAATAACGACAGCAACTCAACCCAGATAGACCAACAACGTACCATTTAAGGACGAAAGACAGAGGAAGAATGGGGAGAAGGATGGATGAAGGCAGGGAGAAAAAGAAGAAATCCATGAAATGAAACATCGCAGTTATTTTTACTACGATGCTATTTTTATATGCACGTCAATGAATGCTTCAAACACGGAGACAGTTACACGTGGAAACGTGAAGCCTTACCACAGTAACCCTATTTACTGCGACAGTGCTAGATGGCCTATATATGCAGCTCGCTGGTACTATTTCAATAGTTGAAAGTACATTTTTACAACAGAACGTATTGGTTAATAAGTATAAGTGACACGTTTTGACACATCTCAGAGATATTAAAATTTTACTCCAAGCTTCAAGATGTACATTATTTTTGTATCTTGTCAATTTAAGTTGATAATTAACTGTCATTTACTTAACATTAATAAATGACAATTATAATCAATAAAAGTTGTTAGTAACAAGATTCACTTTTAGATTGATTGGTACTTCTCAATATCAACGTTTTGAATTGAGACAAAGTGATTCATTAGTAATAAACAATAATATTAGTAATTTGATTTACGGTAATCGTTAGTACTCGTTACAGTTTAAAAATATTTGATGTCCAAGATGACGAAAGTTTAAAAACGAATAATACATATATAAAGATAATTATCGTAACGCAAGGATCGAAATACTTTGAGAAGTTAACAGATAAAATGCAAATCTCAAAGCTTCTTCTAGATACCGAAAGGTTAAATTTCAGATATATAATACACACGTTACAGTGACTGACTGGCTCCATGTTACTCGTAATATAATTTACATAATCCTAGTGACGTCAAAGCCATACATTGATTTTAAGACTAAATTTCTTGGTACTTCGCGCTAATGCCGTTGTGTAACGTAAGAGTACAATCGGAATGAAATAAGCCAAATCGTAAGCGTACAACTGTATTATTGCTTACTAATATAGTCAGGTTGTAACCGGAGTTACGCAATATTTGATTTAGGATTCATTATTAGGCAATAAGCATTACGAAACGGGAGTTCTGAAGATTGCGCTTCAAATTTAACGGCACTTTTATGCTATATTTCATCATCAGTATCAATAGATACTTCAAATATTTTTTTGTTTTCTTACAGACAACCTATTACAGGGGGACTAATACGGGGGGGTCCTTCTTTCAGAGCACGCCAATCTCAGAATTAACCTCGGATTACTTTCTGGATTTGGTGTTTGTTTGAATTTAAATCGATGTACAATTAAAAATATATGTCAATTTCAAGAATTCCATCTACAACCCTGTTCTATCCTAAAGCGAAACGAGGTGCTGCCCTCGTATAAGATGGAACTAAAGCAAGCCTTTAAAGGTTTATGTCAGTAGACAGATTCTACTTTTGAGCTAGTTATTTTTAGTTCAAAAGTATTTTAGTCAGGCTATGTTATATGTGAGTAAACACGTGAAAGTGTGTCATGTCTGGTCAGCAATGTTTTTCTGGTTGTGACCATACTAATAACACGTCACGACGCCAAACAGGGTCACACGACAAACATGCTGTGGATGAAGATTTGAGAGGATTTCAGATAAGGGAGTCCAAAGGGCTCTTCTGGCATTCAGTGGTAAGATTTACCTTATACTAGAACACTTAACATGAGATACAGAATATTGTGTCTTGCTAAAAATGCTGCAGAAACAGAATAAAAGATGAACCCTGCCCAAACTGCAGGTATTCTCATTGTGCTTTAATACAATCTATTGCCATCGCATATCGATATCGGTATAAATATTTCTTTCCTATCTAGAGAAGGTCCATAATATTACAAGTCGTAAGTTTTTTGGTATTTGTCAATTACCATCCCTTTACTAGGATACAAGTAAGATCAGTAGTGACAGTGTTTTCACACAATAAAGTCATTCTTAGGCTGATTGTTGGCTTCAGTTCTGATATTTTACCACGATAAGGTGTCTTTAATAACCAATGAAAGTGAAACGAAGAATGGGTTGTAACAAGTGCCAAGTTGGTAATGAGGTTATAATCAGATCTTCCGGCTATCCGATTGGTTCGAACGGAGGCTGAAGTAGAAAGCGTCGTTAGAACAGGCCCTGCAAGCCATTACAGACGAACTCAGGACTGTAATATTATAAAAATACTTACTATGAGCAATGTTGAATAAAACGTGCTCTTGTATACCTTGAAAATGACAAGTGTCCTACATCCAAGACGAACAACAACAGAATTTTACTTGACGTAAGTTTTAACGCGTGCAGCTAATGAACAAGATTATGAGATTACAATTGAACAGACAAATAACAAGTCATATTATACATGTAGTAGTTGATACATATAAGGAAGGTTTACAGGTAATTTTAACTACGCGCGTACTGGTATGGACGGAATAGTTCTAATAAAATTGAACCAATCCAGTGTATTTTAAATTCTGGGTTACTTGATTTCGAATTGAAGATTTTATTGTCAACAACCAAGCAACAAGGATAAAATAATTTCTGTGATGAAATATCCGGATGAAATATATTCCTCTTCTACTTCGTCGTTTGTGGAATTGCATGTTTCCATCAACATCGTATCGTGAATGAGAGATACAGAAACTTTTAGTTTTATTGCAAGATTCTTATTTATGCAGGTGCCGGTGTTACGTCATTTGACATAGTTAACTATACTTCATTACTTTTCTAATTTTTTCTGTTAAACTTAGTCTCAACAGTTAAATCTCTTATGGAGAACTTTGTAGGTCTCCTCATCATCAGCATTTTCCTTGTAAAATTAGGGCAAGACTTTAGCATCTGTAAGTAAGATCACTTCAAAATCGTAAATCAGAATGAGCACTGTCTGGTTGTGCAAAAATTTAAATATATCATAAATGTAGCTTTAAACGAGTTTAGTTCTTAACGTCAAGTAAAATGAAAACCACAAAATTGATTGTCCTGGATATTAACTTTAACGTAAAATAACGGATTCCGCGAGATGTGAACAATTGAGGCCAGAGATTCACCACCCACCGAGAACTATAAATAAATAATAATTAAGGAATATAAAGTTACTATTTACCGTGGGTTACAGCTGCAGTAACTGCTGAAGTTACCCAAAACTTTGGAGATTAGTTTGTCAATCTCATAAAAAGCTATTTTCAAGTCGGATGAAATAGTCACTCACACACGACCGACGGCTTTACAGCTCGCCGCGATCGTTGCACGCAATACAAAACAAAAAATAACACGGTCTAGCACTGAGTCAGTCGAAGCGGTATATCGGTTCTCTTCCAATATTTCACACACCACAAAAAACAGTCTATATTCAGAGGAATCACTCGAAAAGGTCCGAATTAATATTTCGACGCGGAAAAGTTTGTTGACAGATAGCTCACGCAGACAAACAGTCGAGATGTACTCGCCGCGCTCGCGCACGCTGCAGTGTGAAGTCGGCCGCGGTCAGAACACGCTCGGCAATCATCGACCAGAATCGGATTCATTCGGTTGGAATGCGCGGAACGCAAGCTCAGCCACGGGCTACGTTACGAGTGCTGTAGGTACATTTGGAAGTACGTGGCGCCTACTTCGCTTCGCATACTCAAAATATAATTAAATTGCAACGATCGCCATGACGGTCTATAATGTACACTTGCCTAAGATCAGGTTTTGTCCAAAGTGGGTATTAAGTCAACGGGAAAGTACAGTTAGGTGCAGGCGCGGGAATGCGTGAGCGAGGTCACGGAACTAGTTGTAAGTGACAAGTCTTCTAAAGAAGAACACATTTCTGCTCAAATTATAACCTACATACCTGATCATTTCCTTATAAAACCTACAATTACCTTAAAATTAAAATTTAAAAATTCAACGCTTCCTTAACTATAATGCTGCATGAATAATAACTGCGTCTACAATTTATTGAGTAAAAAAACTCAGAAAATCAAGTATACAAAAATATAAATCTGTAGGATGTGTAATTTGACAAACGTAGCACAAAATTCAGTATCAGGGAATCAAACACCTCCTACTACTAGCCTTTAACTGGGTGAACAGGTGGCTCAAATTTTTATAAAATTAATTAAAAATTAGCAACGTGTTTTAAATATCATTGATCGCAAAGGAATCTGCTACGCAGAAACCGAGCTAAGTAAACCTACCAAACAGCTTCGGAGTGTCGATTTTTGTTTTCATTCTGGGATATGAACATTATATGTAAATTTTATAGGCATTATCGGATGAAATAGGCTGTCCAGACTCATATTAAATTTAGCCGTTGCGTTACCTGCCAATGCGGATCCGCAAGTTTCACGGGTCATTGACGTATCAACGCCCACACGATTCCTGATCCAAATTGCCTTCCACTCCTAATAATACTCCACTCAAACAAAAATATAATTAGGCAGGTATAAAGGACAATCGAAATTAATTTTATTTTGTTTTTGCTAGCGATACAACAAATTATTACTGTTAACACAAAAAACAGGACGGACGAGTCATCCCTGGCGCAACTAATAAGTACTGCGTCTTCAGGTGGAATAGTCATAATTGGAGTTAACATCACAGCTCAGTGATCTGACAGACTATTTGAGTAATAGTTCTTATCAAAACTATATACAGCACTCATTATTTTAATAAGAGATGGTTTTAATCACATATCGTAGTAAGCCTATAATAATACTGAGCGACAGGCCCCAGAATTAAATTGTACTGTGGCGCTAAGATGTAAAATTTACTTATCCCTAATTGCAAACCCATTTCAAGATTAAATTCAACGATCTATTCGTCTTTACTAAAAACTAGGATTTCGAACTGAACAGCCCCAGGAATCCAAATTTAAAAAAGTAACATTTGCACGGTTAGTCTTTTCTTTGGAATATGGTCCTTTTCACCGAGTTCCTACTAGGGGTTTAAGAGCCAGTTGGCCTGAAAACCAACAACATATTAGTGATGTCTTTAGCGTCCCTGATGTCCATGAGCAACGATGATAATTTACTATCACGCAGACCGCATGATCATTCGTCGTCTATTCGCATTAAAACGCCTAAGTGAGGAACCGATACCTCCAAACAAATAATTCCCTCTTAGAACCAAACGAGAACGCGCTATAACAGAGGGGGCACCATAATAGCTGGCAGTATTAAATACGCACAATGAGGCGGATGTTGCGTGGACAGAGTTCCACCGAGAATAATCAGGACAGACCAACTTCCGCTGCACATACCTAAATATACGTTACGGTTCCCATCACCAATATATTGCACAGCTCCTTCAATAATAATATCCAGTATTATTATTGGTATTCAAAGAATACTAGGCGCATGAGGGTCTACAATTGTCATAAATCTATTTGTGCTTTAGAGAAACTTAAATCACGTTTTGATAGTGCGAACTATTATTATGGACAAAATATATATTTGTGACTCACATAATTATCTAGGAAAAGTTTTTGCTAGCATCCTCATTAAATGATAGTTAGACGGAATGGACAATAAAATATACAGGATTAAATATATCAATATTTAGATGTCTACTTTCAAAGCTTCTATAACATTATTTTTTTGGAGAAAAAAAATCGCTTCCACAATAAGTATTAAAGTTTATAAATGAAGAGAATAATTTCGTGACTGTTCATCTTTAATATAAAAAACAATTCGAGGCGAGTAAACAAATAGCCAGTCATTCTTTTCATACGAAATTTAAGTTGGGAAGAAATAATAGAGATGTGTCATGGAGTATATAGACAACCACAGATTATAAAATCTGACACAAATAAAAAATACTTTGATATTAAACGTTTCCAAATACCGTTGATATTAGACTGGCGCAAGCTTCAACCTGTTCGAAGACCGCCATAACGCCGGACGGTGTATCTATGGGAATTGATTCAGCCTTCAAGATGGTGTGTTGCGCAGTGTTGCGGCAGTAAGACAGCAAGGGCGACCACTCGTGTATCAAGTTAATAAAATTTGATATCTCTGTGCCTATTCACTCATTATGAATGAATAACATTTAGAATGCAAATACATTTGCATGCCAAACTTGACAGGTTAGTAGTAAAACGTTAAAGATGTTAGGCCAAAATATACAATTGTGAATTGAAGCTGCGTAAAACAGAGTATAATTCCGTACCTGAATAACATTAACATGACAAATTTTTAGGTAACTGTACATATAATGATCATATTAAATCTATTTGACTTTCGATAAGTGATCTGTTAGTTATTATGATGAAATCAGAATCTTGATTTTGACTTTGGCAGCTATTTGCAATGATTACCGCTTAACATCATCCTCATCATCTGCTCGTTCATCGATCAATTCTGTTGGGTCCTTGAATGAAGCAAACTATGCAGTAGACTGTGAAATGATATTAACTAATTCGATACAAAATTGCTCCGTAAACTTTACCAATAGTTGAACCAAAAGTGTTTATTTTTATTTTGATAGTTCTCGAGTGGGAGCGCGCTAACACCAATGCAATCTTGCTAAGCTGATTTAAAAATGTATTATTCATGCATAACTAGGCTCTCACCCGGCCCTACTTATCGGTTATCTTTAGTATGCAAATGATGTCGTGATTCTGAGATGATTTCTACGAGCTTTATGATAAACTCTTCGCGTACATTATTAAACTTGCATCGATTTTAAATATTAAATTTATCGGCTGTAATATTACTAAATCGATTAACGTTTCATCGATAATCACATCACGATCATTACAACCCATAACTAAGAAGTAGGACTTCAGGGCTCCAGTGACCTCTCACAATATACTCTCAGAATGTACGCCAAAAGCGGATTGGTACATTTCATAGTTAAAACTTTTATGGAGAACTCTTCAATGTGTAGGTTTTTTTGCAATATTTTCCTTCACGCATATGTTTTCACTTTACGTACATGCACATCATTTTTGAAAATTACAAAACCATGCAGGTTTTTTACTCTGGTCCTCCCGTTAAAGATACCAACGTTCAAGCCGCTAAGCGACTAGTCAGTAGTCGATTTGCCATCCAAAATGACAGCAATCATATGGCACGAGAAATCTGTTGTTCTAACATTGACCTGGTCACAATTAACAAGATTGATGGAAGAAAGTTTGATACCAATTATGTCAAATGTGACAGATCGAGGCTTTTAGTAGAGATCTATAGAATTTATCGTGATAGATATCCCGGACACCAGAATACCACTATACTTTTAGAACCTTAATATATTGGCTGTATAACCTACTAAACCCAGCATGAACGTGAAAATGTTTATGGCAAATCATTATATTAATCGACCTTATATTTTACATCTCGCAGCATTATAAAATTAGATGAAATTTCCGTTGGATATCATATTATATAAGGTCAAAAAGTCGTATTAAGAGTACCTACTGAATTGGACTTCAAATATAGAAGTGATCCGGTTTCATGAACGATCTACATGTACATATAAACCAAGGGGTGTACTGGATAAGTTCAACATCTTAAGCCGAAGGAATCTGGCATTTGCGGCTGATATAATTCACAAGAGACGTGGCATTATAATTAATAAGATTTATATCAAGAATTTAACGGAGACCCGTAAGTCAACCCGAGGTCTGACTCAAATATGAGTCACGCTCGAAAGCTTCGAGTTCTGATGACTCCAAATAAAATACTCAAGAATTCCATTGTCAGCGCTGCATAACACGCTGTATCTAAGACTAGGGACTCGGGAACAATGTGGACGAAATTGTAAGTACTGTGTGATTCATCACAACAAAATGTCCAATTTGCTTTGTGGTGGTTGAACTCTTTGAAGCGCTTCTTTATCAGTCAGACGAGTAGACGGTGGTATGTTGATATTCTCTGGCATAACAATGTCGCCGTCTTGCAACGGAACCACAACAAAAGGCTAGAAGGCTCTTAGAATAGAATTAGAAACCTGATAATCAACTTCGCGGTCATTCAATAATGTAATCAACATAATTTCAAGAGCAATTCTTTGTGTTCTCGCACATCAATTTACCTCTGTATGTAGGCGGCTTCCACAAAGAAAACTAAGT
>DWJZ01002012.1:0-20855 GCA_018249125.1 Asbolis capucinus
AGTATCATATTAAAGATATGTAAATTTCAAATTCAAGGTAAACAGATACCCAGGAGCTTACATTGAAAATTTGAAAATATTCACATTATTTTGTTTTTTTTTTCTTTTCTTTACAAAATATCAAAAAACTGAGAAACACGTATTTCATTATTATAAATAAGGAATATTTGTAAAATTTCAAACAAATCGGTTGATATTTAAGAAAATTCTCTTACTAACTTTCTTCTTCTATTTCAAGGAAATCCGGGAATTATTCGGAATTAAAAGTATCCTAAATGTTAATCGGGGATATAAGTAATAAATTTACAAAGTTTCATCAAAATCTGTCCGCAGGTTTTCACGGGATACGCATTCAGACAGACAATAATTAAAAAAAAAATTTTTCGTGCTCAATCTCTATGTTAGAGTGCCCCCTCATCAAAATTTAGAAACAATATTTTTTGTACAGAAAAAATGCACTTTGAGTTTTATTATAGTACATATAAGATGCTTTAGAAACTTATGTTTTCATATTTGTGTTTCCTTCACGCGCTGGCATAAGCACATAGGCTATTTGTTTATCAAAATATTCATTGTAATATGACACGGGCGAGTATAAAATACAGTCGAATTGAAGACTTCCCTTTTTTGAATTTAGTTATTTTATTAACAGAAGTAACTGTAGAAATTGCTAGTAGAAAAGTAGGTCGAAAGCGTAAACATTCCCACGGTGTTTTAGCTGAGCTGGCTGCCTCCGCTTCACCTCATTGTCAGCTTACCTCGTGCTTGCCTTGCAGTTATCATCCACAGATAATGATAATACAGAGATATCGACTATTGTGGTAAGTATGTAATATGTATCTACTTGTAATTTTTCAGAGGTTGTTAGTGCCTATCTAGATATTTTATAAGCTTTTATTTTACTTGCAGATGTTTGTATATTAATTTATTTTATTTATTTATTCATATTTATGTCACCTTGTACAAGAAGTTACAAAGGGCAAGACTTAATGCCTAATGGCATTGTTCACCAGTCAACCCTGGATGGATGTGGAAATGCTGATGGTAGGTGTTTTATTAATATTAATTATTTATTTATTCATATGTAAGTATATTTCGTATATTTGTTTGGTTACGGGTCAAATCTTGCGAGTTTAATTAGAGTCAATTTCTCTTACGCTACGGAGCTGAAATTTTGCATAAAGTTTTCATCCTGATGTCAATGCATTTTTATGACAAGCATGACCTGATACTACGTTCGGGGTTGGCTCCAGGCAAGGGAACTCCTCAACGGTTATCAATACAGTTACGAAATTTTGTATTTCTTTGTATTATGGATCTATAATTAAAGCTTGTGTTTTTAAATATTTTTAATTAATCTTGTTACCATACAAACTTGACAAGGTTATGTAACAACCGAGTATAATGTTATAAAGTTTTTAAGGATTGATAGATAAATGGTTGTTAATCTTTCAGACAAAAACTACCGAACAGATCAGAGTTTCATACATATGTATGTATGTATATGTATATATAAAAGATACACAGTATTACCACTTAGGTACCATCTGGTTACACCTTTCCTCATCCGTCGGCTGATTCCTTAAATATATACCGAACATGGACTTCTCTTCGAAACGCGCGAAATGTCTGCCACTAACTAGCCGCCGGGCCATGGACACTATTTACATAAACTTTTATCAAAAACACTACTAAAAAGCCTAAATTATGAAATAAAAGACATAACCCCTCTGTATTGATCTTATCTACAAGGCGTGCAGCCATTGCCAAGGTCACAGATTTACAATTACGAAATGCGTTTCGGTGCATAAAAGAACTGTTTTTAAGTTACCGAGGTTTCTGAGAAATGGTTCAGTGTCATATTACATACATAAGCTATTTGTATGCACTAGTTTTGCAAGGAGCTCAGAAATAAAGTAGGCATAGCTACATAAAAATATACAGGTTGACAATGTAAGAACAGTATTTAGACAGTATTTGGACAGAGTAAGAAAGAAACTTAGAGATTAAATGTATTGTGATTGGTACATACATACATATGTCGACCAAGTGCGTGTCGAACCACGTGCAATGTAGAGATCTGTGATTGATTGATCTGTGTATAAATCTTTAATCTTTTTAACCTGCCGAACAACAATTTTCCTTGTATATACTCTCTATACTATTTAAAAGAAAAAATGTAACTGTTTCAAATTAATATGTTCCGAAACTACTGGGCTAATTTGAAAAATTCTTTTACTATTAGAATCTTACACTATCCATGATAAATATAGGCTATAAAATATTTTCAAAAATGTTAGGTGTCCGTAAAAAAACTTGTATAATGTAACCCAACGTGCGAAAAAAACCCAAAAAAACATTGTGTTGCGTTACGCTGCGGAAATTATTGACAATCGAACAAAGTGATGTACTACAGTTTTATAGAGGACACCAATATATACAAACAAGTAAGCCATACAATATGTAACTGTTTCTGTTAGTCACTATAAATATACTTGTTTTTTATTAACTCTGGCGAAACGAAGCGATGGCAGTTTCTAGTAAAAAATAGTGTTCATGATTTTATTCTACCATTTGTGCCGACGGATAAGCGAACATGGCGAAATTATAAGAGTTTTGAATCCCAAAAATACAAAAAACTACACTAACACCCATAACCCAAGAATAGATACATATGTCCCTCAAATGCCTTTTTTAGCATTTTAATTGTAACATTACTTCGTTAATTAATTTTTATATGTCCCCACCAGCATACTTCTATGACATCTTCCTGATGTTACAGCATGGGATTGGCTTAGTAACTTATTCTAGACCACCCCATTATGGTGCTAATTAAACTTCGAAGTACGCTGTAAGTAGAACATTTTTTCGGACTACATATATCTAGTTACATATAGCTAATTTAATAATTTACTTACTAACTAAAGTTATATAGTAAATTACAATGTTATTACCGGTATAGTTCGTTAATAACAATTTGTTTATAAATCACAATAATTAAACAATTCATAACAAAGTGCTTGGGTTACATAAACCGCGTACAACTTTTATCGGCCAGGCGCCGCTTACGTCAACAGATGGTTGTTGCTGACTCAGTATTATCGGAACTCTACCTACATGAAAGTTATGAGTGCTTGGTATTTCAAAGTCAATATAAATTTCTTACTAAGTATAGAATCATATGTATGTTTTGCCAAAGCATTAATATAAAAATTGCGTGGTTTCAAATGATATTTTTTTAATTAGATAGATCTTACAAAACGCGTAATAGACATAAAATATGTTTACATTTTTCAAAGCATGCATGCATTTACAATATTTACAACTGGAAGTAGGTACATGTTCTTTTTATAAAAAAATCCTTTTGAGCTTATACTTCTTAAAGTTTCTTGTAGATACAATGACTTTGATTATTATACTCTCAACGCACAAATATTAAGTTGGAGTGTCACAATGTAGCTATTTTTAAGTATTAGATAATCGACTCAGCATTACATAATTATATTTTTTTACAACTTTTCTTACCCAGTTGCGTGAAATGTAAGGTTGCCAATAACGACTGTATAAAGTAATGCGTCACAGTCTTTAATTTGTTAGTGTGTTAATTAGTGCGTTAACGGTATTCACAATTAATTAAATTTTAGCGGCTTAATGAAGCCGCTCTCTGCGATGTGCTTAAACGTTATTTATATATATATATATATTAATTATTATTATTAATTTTTATTTATTCATAAACAAAATAATACAAAAATACCAGGCCGACATAAACATTCAATAAGTATACAGTTGCTATCTGCAACACGAGGCGCCGCTAGCGTCAGCAAAGTCAATGCTTACTCAATGTTATCGATACTACTTACGTACCTACGTTTTATGGGCGCCCGGTGTTTCAAAGTCATGATACTGTGTCAAATGAATTGCACAGAATAAAAAAAGGACAGAGAGTGCACAAAAGTCGATTGCGAAACTTGGGGCAAAGAAACTTCATTCATCGTTAAATTTAAAAGAAAGTGTCTCTAGACACCTAGTGCACTGTTCTGAACAACGGCCTTAGCCCAAATTCATCAATGGAATTCCGTTTTAACTATACTTGTTGTCTGCTCAACCTGGCTGGCATCATGTATGGACGCCTCTATGACATGTTTTGTGTCTCAATACAGTAGAGCACGGTTTGGTGGTGTTCATGGTGTATTTGAAAAATAATATGGAGATCAATTCACTGATCTACCGTCTTTCTGCCGTCGTTCCTGAAAGAGAAACTAAGGACGAAATGGATATTAACAACCACATCCCATTACGAATAAAAATGCATCACTTTTTGGTTAAAAAAGTACTTAAAGAAAGGAGTAGGTTTTATATATTTTATTATCGCAGATGCATTTTTAATTAAGGTCTCCGTACATTGATTACTTGAAGACGACTTAACCGATTTAGATGATTCAAACGCTATAAAATAAAATATGATTTTAATGTCCACTTTTTAAAAATAAGTTAATCGGGTTATATATGTACTTATAGATTAATTGTTAAAAAAATACATATGAACATTTATTTGTAACAATAACAATATATTCAGAAACCTATCAATTCTGATTGTCTTTTATTGACATGAATGTCATTCTACCCACATTCCTTCCTCTTTAAGTAGGTAACAAAGGTTTTTAGTAAATAAGTGTATAAAGCCTTAAAAATCGCTTTTTAAAAACAACACTTTAAAACAGGCCGTAAAAATTTCCTCGCTCGCTTACAATTTATCTCAATAAAGAAAATTATAATTTTTTACGTCCTCGAATAAAAGTAAAGCCATCGTTCCGGCGGTAACCCAATATGTCGGAAATCGGATAGCAGACAGTATGGCGCGGCCTTAAGTTTTCTTTTTATTTATTTTTTACTCTGTAGAAAAAGTCAAAGGACTTTTATCTTGAAGCCTGTTTTGTTTTTTTTTTCTTTTTGTATCGTGTGTGATCTGTGGGTTGATGAACGAATTGTTTTGGTGGTTGTTTGTTTATAGAATTAATATTATTAATACCAAACGCATAGCGGTTGGCGGTGCGTGTGAGTTTCTCAAGATGGCCCGATGGTAAAATGTCTGTGACATTTTTAACGCACGAAATGTTCGTTCATTTAGATGTTTTAATGGACTTTGATAACGATTAAAGTTAACATTGTGATGTAGAATATTTAATATATTTTTTTTAATTAAAAATACATTGTGTAACACCGAGTTTGCTGTTAAATAATTTCAAATTTCGAATTAGCTTAGAATTAGTCCATGAGCTGAAATTTTATAAAAACATATTTTATTACATTCGGTTTCTTTGAAACATAGAACACAGAGGTACGTAAGCAACAATATAGGATCTATACCTACCTACTAGGTATAAAAAATATCTAAATTAACTTGTAGAATAAAATAGTATTATTATTCTGTGCTTAAAACCTTATCGTTCGTGATATAATTTCAGTTAAACGAGCGCAGGCACCAGGGCTACATGAAGACATAACGGGAAGTGGTCTTAATTGCCCGTGCAGTCCAGAAACTCCAAGCACATGGCTCACAATTTTCCGAAGAAGAGAGAATCCTTAAACTCTTACCCAGAACAAGAAGAACTCTTTGACTGCTATCTGGAGCAGGAAGGCTGTATTTCAAGAAACGATAAATACCTAATATAATTTACCTACCAAATAATTATAAACCTTAAGGGAAGTGCTCACAGTGCGATATGCACTATATACTAACGTACTACAGAAGACACCCCATATCACTGATGTGTTCCGTAGTTTGGAAGTCAATTAGATGCACTACACAAAGACATCACTTAGTCGCATGTCAGCTCTTGCGTACATAAAATTCGAAATAGGAATTCAAAGTGTTAAGTAACTTTAAAATGTCTTATTGTGTGATGAGATAGTGCAATAATAATTCACACAACACGCCGAAATTTAAAGGAATAAGACTATATCAGTGAATAACAATATTTAATCAGTTAAAAAATCAGCGAACAAAATAATTGACATCCGCCATGTTTAATTGTTCGTCAGCGTTGCCTAGCAACTAATTGAATAACAATTGTTACCTACTTTTAGGTAACGGTAAGGTAGCGGTTTTGAATTATACGTCACTTATGTATGTACTTCTTGTTTAAGCGCTGCAGGGACTAGCGCTTGAAATTAGAAAAAACAGGACTAGATATTTGGTGTGCGTAGTTTCTCTGGTATAAAGTATCTCAATGGGCCGAAGTTGGACCTTGAACTACAAAGTTACGAAGGGAAGCCGTACTCAGTAGAGGACCCTTAATGGAATAATTCTTACACGGAGTTCTACCACAAAGAAGCTGGCTTGCGTCGACTATGATACCCTGGTCTATCTGAGAATGATAGTATTATTTTTCTGCCTAATAAAGCCATTTTCAAACTATGTTACTCCAAACTATCACACCATAATAGGAAGGCTACTTCCATTTACAGTTGAAGAAAGCCAAACCCTTTACTCATTAGTGACATGACAAATATTTTCGCCATTCGACACCCTGTCACGGCTTGCTCTTAAAACACGTTATGCCGTAGGACACTTCTGCGTATCCATTTTAATGAGGATTCAAATTTAGAACGTTTACTTTTTAAATTGACATTGGGTTGCCACGGTTATTTTTGTTAACAGCCAAAGAAAAAGTTAGGTGATTTATTTGTTAAGTGGAACGTTCGGAATTCTTTCTTAAATGTTAAATGTAGGGTATGTAGTTAATATTAAAAGTTTAATTTTTTTACTGTTTAATTATTTTCGTGTATTTCATGATAATAATAAATTAATAGTACCTAATTTGATATAAAAAACCGTTACAAATCCTCCCCAAAAATTACTTTCACGAAACTTATACCAATAACACATGTACCAAACCGTCGAAAAACTTATTCTGTTCGGAAACTCATAGAGCCATGAAATTCGATATTTTTGTAAGAATAAAAAAATGCCTATTTTTCTTTCCACTATTCGCGCATGTGCTCGCGGTTTTGAGTTTCGGGTCAATAAAAAGAAATATTTTTTTTACTTTTGCGGCCAATGCTTCCTAGAAAAGGTCAGCTTTTGTATCGTTTTACTTCTTTTTACAAAATTATAACCCTTTTGTGATAGTGAACGCTAGTTAGGGGTGACCTTATTTTAATTGACAATTGGATAATTTACAATTTTGCGCTCTATTATCTGACCTTTGCCACTAGGGTCACATGAACCCACAGTTGGCAAAAAGGGTTTTTTTTTGTTTAAAAAGTGAAAGAGTTATTAATTACTGTGAGAACAAGTCCTTCTTAAGAAAAAGGTTTATTTGAAAAAGGAAACATTTTTTGTCCTAATATATTTTGCTAAATAGGTAAGTAACGTGAGTAAGCAGTGTATGAACCAAATTAAATTTTATCTACTGATTTTTATTTTTTATTAGTATAAACGCCGTACCAAGCGCAAAAAACAAGGTTGTCGCTGAAAAAACTATTGCAGCCACAATCTAAATCTGTTCCGATTTCAAATTCTGTCGACTGCACCTGCTTTAATTTTAAAACGCCTTGTAACGTAACGTACCGTATTTCAATTAAACCCATTTAGAATTAAAACTGAAGCGGGCACCGGACACAGCTGGTCCGTTTCTAGCTCCTATTTACTTTAGTTCTGTCTTGTTAGTCATTCATACATTAGTAATTTCGTACAATACGACAATTCTTGACAGCCATTAAAAACTCGCCCTTTTGCCTTTGTGATAAAGTTCAATAGATTTCTTTGAATGGCATTGGAATGTTGGTAAAAAGAAATGAGATAAACATGCTGCCGTCGAGCGAGTGAGATGTCAATCAGCTGTCAGCGACTTTCCGCCTTCCCCTGCTCTCCTGGTACTGCCATGCGTAATGTACTGGGATTTTGATGTTCTAAATTTTTCTTCATGGACAAATTCAATGAATGAGTGAGTGTATTGTAATTTCAGACTACCTTCAGGTACTCGTAGTTCAGTTAGATTGAAATACGCCTCCATCCATCCAATTTACTTTGGCAAATAAATACAAAAACATAAATTTTTTGTACCTTAGATAAGTTAGCGCTCCACTACGATCCCGCCTGGATGTGGCGATGGAGTCTTTGATGGAAAAGCGTACTAACTTAGTGGATTATTCACTCTAACCATAAATAGTAATTAATGGCATTAGAAACAACGCAACGGTCAGTAATCTAATCATTTCTCAAGTATTTTTTATTTAACCTTATCATGTTTAAAACCTCTCGTCGCTCTTCATCATATTTTTTTGCGTCAAATAACTTTTACTCCAATATTGCCCTGCTCCAAGCTTGCTATGCAGTTTCAAAAGTAGCATCTAAATTGGTAAAGTCGTTTCAGAGATTAAGAAGAAACAAACTGACTATCGATTATCGATTTTCGCTATCGATTAAAATTCAGTTTGAAAATTAATTTAAGCGAAAGTTTTTAAAAATCACGTCCACATGTTACTTACACTGCAGTCGTGAGTACCTATGTAAATGATTTCTTAATTTATTCAAATAATGTCGAGGTAGGAAGCTATGTGAGAAAACTAGTTTAGCTAATACGAACAAATGAGTAGCGAGGTACCAGGGTAGTATAGAGTTATAGCGGTTACCTAGACCAACTAGCCGCAGTTTCTCTAGGTCCGCGGTTGGCCGCCAGTCCCACGGATATCGAACTAGTTCACCGCTTCACGTTATGTATTCTGTTACAAGCCTGATAGGTTTTTCTTGTGCATTCATAATGTAGTCTTTTTTTTACAACCGGTGTTAATTTATTTCGTCTATTTGAACTAGATCGGAATATGGTTACATTATTTTTTTGTTTCTACAAAACCAACAGATAAGCAGACAAAACTAAATGACTCACATATTTCGAAAAATCTCCAGTGTACTTACTCCAATGATTACTTTTGTCAAAAACACAATTTTTTTATATCAAATTATTATTTTATTATTGAATCTACTAAAACGGTTTAAAGATGTTTCAAAAAGAGAATTGTTTCTTTTTTCGCCACAATTTTTTTTGTTTTCGGTGACCGTATTTCACAAGGGGCTGGCTGGTAACAATTTATTTCTTAACCCTTTACACTTTAGAATAAGGAAACAATTTAAAAACCCTTTTTTAAAAACCCTTTTTTTAAATCTTTTCCGGTAATTCACTTGTATCGTTTCTCAAACTAAATATAATCGGAGAATAAAGGTGAATTAATTATTTTGTTGAAAATATATTATTCGCTTGGGAATTGTAGAGCGAAGTGTTAAAAATGGTTATAAAAATGTTACAAATGAGTATAGGGTGTTTGAAAAATATATTTTTTTCTTACCTAAGTTTATTTTTTGTTTGTTAGTCAAGTATAAATTTATGTTTCTTCACGCAGGTAGTTTTTCAAAACATCATTGTAATTTTTATTAAATAATAAATAATAAATATCTCCGGACTATTCACACACGGCCATCTGACCCCAAACTAAGCATTATAGATTGTACTATGGTGATCAGACAACTCATAAACATACATATATATATTTTTTAAAAACATACATGTAGATATTTTTTACGCACAGAACAAACATTCCTGCTCGTCACAGAAAAGTTTGACCTGGGTGGGAATCGAACCCAACTTCGGTGCAGCAGTCTCTAACCACTAGACCAACCGCCCTGTCATATATTATTTTAATAATTAATATATTCTATTTTCTAACGGTAAATGTTCTTGTGACAGAAATTATCGTATTTTATATCAACCAATATAGAGTCCTGGATTCGATAAATTATTAGTCACTCCAGTCTACAGTCAATCTGTAATAATATTATAAGGCTGAAGAGTTTGTTTGTAGGTTGAATTTTTTCATTGTCTGTTAGCCTTTGCTAACTTCAGGAACTACTGGTATTAAAAAGGTATTTTTTCTCTTACATGGCTATATGTAGGCATATCACATCATGCTACAACCAATATGAGCTGTAACCGCGGGGCACAGCTAGTGTTTTAGAAAAAAAAATGTACGTAATTAAACATTTATATTATTCTTTTTCCTATTTTGTAACCAACATAACCAAAGACAAACAATTATTATGGAAATATAAAAATATTTTTTGTCTATGTCACATACCCAGTATAAAACGTTATCTGTGGCTGTCCGCAAACTCTTCCTACAGAATCCGCAGGGAAAGCATCGCCTTTTTATACCTACTTATTTTCACTTAAACGAATCTCTTCCAACTGTAGGAGTCTTGTTGTCTTTCTTCCCTAAAATCCGTCCACTTTTTGCATATCTCCCACAATATTTGTTCACCCCGCAGGACGGGAGTGGTCGGCAAACAGTCGGCGCCGGCGGGGCGCGCCACCTGCCCAAACTAATCCATATTCTTCTGATTATACTGTTAATATTTATACCGTACTTACTTTTACCAGCGTGAACGGTTTACATCCCCACGTATGTCGAAATTTCAAAAACGCTAGAACAAATATTTATTTAGTTTTAAATCGTTTTTTCCGACGATTAAGTTTTAAAAGGCGGCACGTTTTATTAGTTCAACAACTTAATTACAGATGGTAGTACCTATCTTTCTAGCTAGAAAGGTTAAAGGACTGATTTATAAAACTTTAACTATATTATATTGATAACAATAAATTCTCATCATTGGTACTTTGAACATGGTTTTGTGCACTATTAAGTCCAAAATTTTTCACAGTTTTTTATTCTACGATAACGAACTCCTATCGAAAAATAAAAATATTACAACATTGTTTTGGTGACTTCCGCGTGAAAGCCAGATAGACAGAGTTGCTTTCACATTAAAAATTAGTAAGGACTAAGGATTGCAGTAATCTAGAAACTAACAGGAATACTGACGTATTAATACATTTTCAACATGTTTTGGTTATACTGATCTAACTATATTTACCATACAATAATATAATTTAAGAATAATACAAAAATAATCAAAATTGTACCAGAAATCGTTTTCGGCATATTTCCAAGAATGATCAGAAATCGGTTAAAATTCACTCACACACAGATCGATATGCTCTTTGCTTCGCCTGAAATCTGCCGTCCTAGTACTCGGCGTACTAGGTAAATCGGTTACAAGCCGGAAGTTTAGAATCTTAAGAATGGAACTGAAGAAATGTTAACCGGCAGCGGTATACCTACCGGCTACCTAGTCTTAGGTAGCCGCTCGCCGCCGCTGAACTCCTCTCGAGCTGGTCAAACCACCGAGCGACGAGCTCTTCATTGTCTATTGTAACTTGAATCTATATTTAAAACTTTATCTTAACCAACTTTTTATATGTAACAGTCAGGCGGTATAATCCGGTATTTTGTACAATAGCTGCGTGTAGTATAGAATGCCTAAAACAGATTGTTGGAATTTTTTTTTCCGTTTTAGAGAAAAGTTTTATTCCCTTGTAGGTTTTAGTTGCACATTGGCCAGACAAATACAACCTCACCAAAATTCTGACCTCTTAGCTCAGTAAATTGTTTTTCTAATAGCAGGGTACTTGAATTCACACATCAAGAGAAGTCGCCCAGTAGACAGTCGCCCAGTAGACAGTCGAACGTTAGCCAAGGAGGCAGGAATCAAAGGGGATGTACATCCATCATCACCCCAAAACTCTAAAATCTTTACAAGTCCATATTATAAGTCTATTACTTGTGCAGAACGCCCAGACTACCTATAGAATGCCCGAGCAACCTACAGAATGCCTGGGCGGTCTGTAGAATGTCTGGATTTATATTTTATCAGTAACATAAAGCACAATTTTCAACAATTAAAAGTTTAATTAATCACAAGATTTGAAAGCGCGGTTAAAGCCGCATCAATAAGGGGAACCCATTGGGTGTAGAGTTACCCTTAATGGATGACCGAATTGAAATTCGCTAAATTGAACCCTAAAAACTGTTTGTTCTGTTAAAAGGGGCAGAAACAAACATTTTGGATAGAGGGCTTTTTGTTTGATAGCTGTGTGATGGGTTCTGGATACCCACCGCGCTGGACTATCTATCTGTCTAAAGTTCCTTCAGATCCGTTCATCATTCACAAACTTTTGCATTTATAATATTAAGTTATACCTTCTGGTGATACCAAAAACAGACAGACCAACCTCATATCATATGCAATATAACCCAATTATGTTATGAGTTCATATCCCGACGGCTTGTTTCGGTTGGACGCGACCAAAAAAGCGGGCCCGGTCGGTAGTAGGATTGGCCGCTAGTGGCAAAAATTTCATGAACGTTTCCGTGCTTTGGACGGCGCGTAAATCCGTCCCAGTTATAATGGTTAAATTTCAATCGTTAAGCCATTTCGGAGGTTTTCGGGCGACATAAAAACTTCCGACACTTTATTTGGCCACTAACCCCTCCACCAATCCGCATTGGAGCAGCGTGGTGGAGTATGCCTTAGACCCGGAAAGACAGTGATCAATAGTGGGCCATCAACGGGTTGAAGTATATATACGTATATGTATACAGGATAGCGAAATAAATATATATACAGTTAATAATGAACATAATAGCAGACCGATTACTAGGCTAACATAGGCACCGAGCACGTCTAATTATGTTATTACTATAACAAGGGACTGGAATAATTAATACCATTAGGCGGCACGTGCAGTCATTACGCCGCACGCGGCAGGTACGTATTCAGCTACGTCATCTAGAAAGATTATTTTGTTGGAGAAAAGAAATACCGCTCTATGATACCGTTAAATTGACACTCGTAACAATATAGGGTGTCACGTACACTTTGATGTAGAGTGAATGACAAAATACTCTGCGTGTTATGCTGCCTTGGTACTGTAACAGTCTAATTTTACGTTATTTTCATTATTTTTTCTTTCCAATAGTCAAAAAAATTTCAATAAAAATATATATTTAACTACATAACTAACTATTAAGTTATATTTAAAGTAAATGGTATTCACACTAATATTATAAATAGCGAAGATTTTATTCTCTGTTTGAGGCGAATGGACTTCAAATCCACTGGACCGATTTGAATTTTTTTTTACAATTTGATTCCTAAATTTTTTTAATATACATAGGCTATACAATATTTTCAAAAGCGTTAGAGGTCCCTATGAAAACGCAACGTGTCCAAGAAATCCTTATTTTGCGTACGCTGCAGAAATTATTGACAATAAAGATGATGTACTACAGTTTTATAAAAGACATCAACAAATAAATCCGCGATACCATATGTTTAAATTATTTCCGTGTTAAAATATTCCAAAGCGAAGCGTGCTCTGTTACTAGGGCCTTAGAAATTAAATAACGATAAATTTAACCCTTACTTAATAGACACGGGCTCATTGTTTCAGGCAAGACATTAAACCAATCGGTCTTATATGATACATAATGCACCGATCGTAAGTCATGAAAAAAGTCGTAATTTTCAATCAATCACAGTCCAAATTTGAAGTTCCCCTGCATTTCTTACCTCTGCGCTGGATTTTTAAAAGTTGAATATATGTAATTATATATAGTTTTAAAAGTATTCGTGCACCAAATAATTTATTCGCTGTTCCCACATCTAACACTTTGTACACCTCAAACTCAGTTTTTAACCGTTGCCTGGCTGCTTACAAGACTGGGTCACTTAGAACCGTTTTGTAATGCATTTACAAAATTTAGAAAAGTAGTAGATTAATTTTTTACATCTTTAATTTAACTCAAAACTGTCATAAAAATAATAATGTCTTTAAATTTTATTCATACAACTAACATAATTTTTTTGGCACTATAGGTCATATTTAAAATTTTGTGTAACAACTATAAATTAGTTTATGTTCAGAATAAAAGAAAAGAATATATCGACAACGGAAAACAAGAAGGGCGTAGTTCTTTAGAGTAACGTATAAGTCACGCCGTTATAGCTATTCAGAATAAGGGCGTATTATGAGAGATATTTCCATGAAGTTTATTAGACTTACATTGTAAATTGCAATTGACTGAATAGACGCAGCCCCGATACTCCATAAAATTTCTGTCATTCAGTTCATATACCTTCACTCTAACTAAGCATTTTGAGCTCAATTGTAATATCTATAGAGTACATAATTAATTGACTTCACGACCAAGTTCTACATGTATACATGATGTTCTAAGTTTACAAGGCGAGACCGCAGCGTAGCGATGACGTGGATAACCACAAAGAAAGAAGTATTCGTTCAACTACTGAAGGGAGTTCTTGAACAATGCCTTATTGTTTTTAAATTATGTTATTCAATAGGAGTTGATCTCCATCTTCAAATCATTAACGGCCCACTGTACGGTGTATTACTTAACAATGAGCTTACAGCACGGAGCGGCAACCTTTTCATATAAGAGGGCCATGTGTTATTAAGATATGGGTGCGTGCCACATTTCATACATCTAGAGGATCACAAGAAACACCAAGTTGCGTCGTATAAATGGAGTCTATACGGGCTGCACCGTAGAGGCATACGGGCCTCATGCAGTGAGGCGGACCGCGTGTTGCTGACCCCCTGGCCTGTAGCATTCTGCACCACACTTTTGGATTATTAGTTCAGTGGGTAATAGCAAAAGCGTGGGTAGTTTATAAGGATAGCACCGGATACTGAAACACACGGACTTTACGTGCTCTTTAGAGAACGGAAACGCTCAAGATATTTTTGTCAACTAAACCCCATCCTCTGTTCGACCAAGCTGTTTAAAATGTTCCATTACATTTACACCCATAACCTTCCCGATATTCATCACCTTCCCATCACCTTTTTGACCACGCTTTGCTCCCCATCACGTGATGGGGGCAATGGGTATGCCACACCCTACCTTTTTCTCATTACCTATCCATCCTATGTCCGACTGCGCTGTTGTATAACTCGCGCAATCACCCTTACCTTTTAACCAATCCATCGTGAATCCAACCACGTCATTTTTTAAGGCATGCTAAACACCTGACGCAAGTGCTATAAGCTTCTAAGATTTTCCAATTTTTCACACGTTCGTGAAGCTGATTACAACTTTAAACTTGCTCATACCTGAGTCGTCTCGGCAGATGAGTTTGTAAAGCAGCGCGCGGTGTCAGGTTGTCGCCAGTCACGCTTCACGGTCCGTGCCCAGCCCACAGCCGCCCAGCCTTGGGACATGATACTTTACTTTTCTGTGTCAAATCATTATTACCTACCCTCAGACTCAAAGTACCGTTCATGTAGAAAAAGAAACCCATAACCGTAACATCGGTGCTATCGGTTACGTGTGAACTAGACGTTGAAAGTTGGATGGATGGATAAAGGAGCGGATGTTAAGTTATAAAGGTGAAGTATGTAGGTATACAGATTTTTGGATGATAAACTGTCATGACATATTTGATCAATTGATGATCAGACAGTCAGTAACCTACTGAATTTGATAAATTTTTGACATATAAAATTCACTGGTAATTCTAATACGGCGGCCGTGTCTTGGGCATCACATTTTCACTGCACAGTACAAAACGTTAGACAAGTGGTAGATATAATTTACTAAATGCTACTTCTACGTTTCCTATAATCATACGATAGGCAGTTGAAACTTTTATATAGGTTATTAACTTGAACTTGAAAATAAAAATTTAACTCCCAAAAAGCTCTTATCCAAAACGGAAGCGGACTCCTTGAGCGTAAAAAAATAATCAACCTGTATATCAGATTACAACGCATCCGGATTTGACGTACAGTTTTAAAAAAAGAATTTCGTTTCTTATATATATATAATTATAATATATATTTAAAGTTTGTATTTTTTCTTTTATAGGAACTGCCTGATTTTGAAAGCGTTCTATTAAATTTTTTGATCTTATCAGCCAGTTTTTGCCAAGATGAAATCTGTGTTGCTATTCTGTTTTTCCTAAAGGGTGGCTGGCAAAGAATGCTCTAGTTTTAAGCCCACCTTTTACATTTTTCGAAGGTTATAGACAAATCCAATTCTGTTAAAAATTAGGGTATTTTGGAGTCATAGGTTTTTAGTAATTAGGATCTTTTTGTCTAGATTTAAATGTGTACCAACATCCAACTACAATTTTCTCTAAAGTGTTTGTAGGTTCATAGTGATCTTTTGGTTACTATGATAACAAATGAATATTTCTTTTGGGTTTCATTTTTATTGTTATTAAAATGAAACATGTATGCTTTAAATGTCAAATATGATTACAAAAATAGTCCATCAAAACTTATAAACCAGATGTCTGGAATAATAAAAACATTACGTGCAAAATGTCACGTGACGCCATTAAGTTTTGACAGGTGATTTGGCGCGCTTTTGACAATTTGGCTTTGCACAGCATGGTGTACGAGTACTGTAAGCAATAAATTGAAATGATCCTTATTTCTAACGTGATAAGGTTACAATTCCCATTTTATATATAACATGCTTTGAATATGAAAAGAAAAATATTTTTGAACAGAAGAAATTAAGTTAGTGAAACAAGACTCTTATGACATTCACAGAAAGTTTAAAATCGATGTCTGAGGAATAATGCAGCAAGTAAAATAATTCTTAATGTTTAGCGGTTAGAAATAAAGGAGATGTGACTGGCCACGTGACTTCTATTATGGGGTGGAGTGTCCTTAATTAATGGGAAAATGTTTACGGCTCACATTGTTAGGAATACTCGGCAATTTGATATCGAGTCGATAAGTTTCCGTGTAGGGTAGGGATTGAAAAGTTGGCAAAGTTTTAAGCAGACGGTCAAGTGTGAGTTTGAGCTATTACAGATGAAGGGTTCTTTTTAAAGAACGGTATTCTGCGCAATATTTTTATCGCAAAGCATGTTTCTTTAATTTTTTACTTTTTTTGTTTTTACTTTATATAACAGCTACATTCAGAAAAATATACTACGAATAAAATTAAACCCACGGCAAAAACGGCCAGTGTCGTCTTCAATTCAATATCTTTGGCAGAAAATTATAAACTAGCCCTAAATATTACAACAACAATATTTAAAACCTGTACAAACTTATAAGACTGGCCACACAGACGGTCCGGCTGAATAAACTAAAGACCTGTAAAAAAAAAAACAAAAAGGCTCTGTTTGACCAGTAGCCTCGAGCGAGTCATTAAAAGCTCATTATCGCTAAGCGGGGAACGGCGAACACTTTTTTATTCGCTTGGTAACAAATATTTGCCGTACCACCTGCTTTGAGAAGTTCAGTAGGCTCGCCATCGGAAATTGGTCAAGAGCGAATCGAATTTGAAGAGTTCCGTAAAATATTTCACAAAAACACGATTATTAAGACTAACTTTTTCCAGTGACTACGTACATGTGGAATCATTTTCATCCCCTATTTCATACCTCCCGACAGATCGAAATTACAAAAAGTTAGTTTAACATATAGATACCTATTACATTATTAATTTGAGGTAGGTACTAGGTTTTCTCACGACTATTTTTTCCACTTTTTGCTAGCTATTAAAAATAAGAAAAGGTGGTGTTTAAGAGGCTAATAACAACAACGTGTAAAATATTTTGATTATTAATTGTTAACATGTAATACTTACTTATTTAACTATTTTAAATATTTGTTACTAAAGCTAGAATTTCGATATTTTACTATCTTTATAGTTTTTTTTTATATTTTCAACTATTAGGTAAGTGCATTAACCAATTTGATTCCATATCATTAAACAAATAACAACTCTAACCTAATATTTGCACGTTTTCATAAATCAATCCACTGATCTTATCGCCACTGGTGTCGCTTACTGCCAGTAACGAGACCTGCCGCGAGGTAGCTGTTTCACTTTCGGCGATATTTTCACAAAATTCTTATGGCTGTTATACCGCTCTGTATCGTAGTTGGTATTGTCCATGCATTCGGTTCCCGGATTCGATTCCCGAGTTAGATCATAATGTATCGTCCAATGCACTCTTAATACAGGGCGGTATGAGTGTGTAATGATTATTATAGTACCTATGTTTTAAAGGAAGAAGGAAGATACTAAACAGAACATACTTTAAAACTAGTGTCTGCCCGCGGCTTCGGCGGCGTAGTTGGTACGTCGATAAAAAGTAGTATGTGTATTATTTCAGACTATAATCTATCTCTGTGCCAAATTTTATCCAGATCGTAGTTCCTAGGTTTTGCGTGAAGGAGTAACAAATCCATCCATCCTCAAAAAATTTCACATTTATAATATTAGTAGAAAAATAAGAATAATTATTACAAATACGTACCTAAGCTTTGTCAGTTAATTTGGGTTTAGTGTCTCCCAACAAATTACATTTTAATACATTTCTTAAATAAATGCACTAATAAGTTACTAACTTAGGCTTTTGTCATAGAACAGTACAGCCATAAAAGATCGCTGTACTGAAGACGCAACCAATTGCTACATTAATCGATTCCAAATGACAGGCCGGTTGGTCTAGTGGTTAGCGAACCTGATTGCTACACCTAAGGGCGTGGGTTCGATCCCCACCCAGATCAAACTTTTCTTTGACGAGATGGAATGTCTGTTCTGTGTGTCTGGGTGTAAATATCTATATAAGTATTTATTTAGTTGTCTGATCACCATAGTACAAGCTAATGCTTAGTTTGGAGTCTGATGATCGTGTATGAATTGTCCAAAGATATTTATTTATAATTATGATCGCTTATCGCTTACGTCCGATTATGATCGCTTGTAGCCTACGATAAGACAGATACCTAAGAGCACGCGTCTTAAAAGAGCTTTCTTCAAACATCGCGTGCAATAGAAATATTTGTCGATTCTTTGTTTAGTGAACTTGTCGTTCTTCGACACGCTTTATTATTGTCGAGTGTCAATTACTTTATTAGAAATTATGATTTAAACAACTCGAGGACGGGTAGGTTAGTTATTTGAGAAGCTGTTTCGTTAAATTTTTGAATGGTGAAATTATAATTAAATAAATAGTTATATGTTCATACTATTTTTTTTATTTCTATAAATTAGTGCTTGACCGCTATCTCACCTGATGGTAAGTGGCGATGTGGTGGATGGTAAAGCGTACTAATTTAGTAATAGCCTATTCACTCTTGACTTGAAGGCATTTTATAATCGAACGGAAACACTGACGCTGTCAACCTATTCCAGTCTTTTGCGGTACGTATGATAAGAGGATGCAAAGTGAGATGTTCGTACTGGCGGGATGTCTATTACGAAGAGATGGATACCGCCGTGCGACGACTCGTTCGATAGTGGAACAGGGTCGGGGGAATTAAGTCGTGTAATTCCTGCGCACACTTTCCAAAATGTATCCTGTAGAATACATTGAATACATTTGCGGGCAACTCTAATATAACACGAGATTTATTATTTTTGACAGGCCGGTTGGTCTAGTGGTTAGTGAATCTGACTGCTACGCCGGAGGTCGTGGGTTCGATTCCCACCCAGGTCAAACTTTTCTGTGATGAACAGGAATGTTTGTCCTGTGTGTCTGAGTGTAAATATCTATATAAGTATGTATGTAAAATATAAATGTATGTGTATCTATTAGTTGTCTGATCACCCTAGTACAAGCTAATGCTTTGTTTGGGATCAGTGACCGTGAGTTGTTCCAATATATATAAAAAAGTACCATTTGCCTTAGTTACTCATCCCCGCGTGTGCGGGTCTATTACATCCATCCACGCAACTTGTTACTGACACTCCACTGGTGATGATTGTCTATGGGCCTCTGTGATCACTTACCATCAGGTGACCCGTCTACTTTGCCTGCTTATAACTTAAAAAAAAAAATCCCCAAGTGCAAATCACACTTGAGTATGTCTAATGGGAAAACAAAATTTCTACCTACTGTTCGACAAAATGGCCAAATTTACTTTAATTTATCATTGTAACCCTTCACCGTCCCACTCACAGTGTGAGCTGTGAGCGGCACAGGTCATAGTTCACCACGCTGGCTAAGCGTGGATTGGCGGACTTTACACCATTTAGTACTTTATGGAACACTCAGGAGTGCAAATTTCCCCACAATATTTTCCTTAGAAATTAGAAGTCCGTGGCGCAGGATTTGAACCCAGGACATCAGTCTGAGAGACTTCAAACCACTAGGCTATTAATTTAATTTATTCACCTTTAAAGTAGAAAAGTATCTCACTTACAGTTAGTACGTGCGCTGTAGGTCCCGAGAATCCCACTAAAGGACATGTTGAAGCACGTATTTGGACCTAAATTCCGTGTTTGAGCGATATATCCTCCAATTTTCTCCATCGGGGTGGTACCTGTAACAGGTTGCACAGGATAAAATATCCGAGGTCATTCATTTGCATATCATACCAAGAATTTCATGAGTGCTAACGCCACGTTAAGCCGTCGCTCCTGGTTTTAATCGTTAGACAGCAATCGTTAAGGCTTGTCGGAGGCCTTCTGACAGAAATAAACCTACCGACACTTGAGTTGACTGCTAACCACCAATCTGCATTGGACCAGGCCACCTCAATATGAGAAACTCGTGCTCAGGGACATTAGGAAGCCGAAGCAAGGTACTTGCCATAAGTGGTTCCAGCGAAATTATTGCAAATGTTGATGAGAGTACCAGGCCGCGCTTGCTGTACGGATCCAGAGAAAGTCCAACTAATAAGGCCTGAGAAATATCCCAAATCGTATTTGTCATCGTAGTCTATCGGACCGCAAAATCTGAAAAAAAGAAATTTTTCTTAACGCGTATTCTCTTGGTTTCACAAAGAAAGAGAGAAAATTTTTTCATAATAATCGCTGCAATAACTTCGACAACCATAACTTATTTAGCTACCTACAAATCATATTGTATATTATATTACATATTTTATTATTAATACAAATATATCATACAGATCTGATATTAATCTACAGCTTACAATACATGTACAAGAAACTTC
>DWJZ01002013.1:0-20854 GCA_018249125.1 Asbolis capucinus
TTGACCTGGGTGGGATTCGAACCCACGACCTCCGGTGTAGTAGTCAGGTTCACTAACCACTAGACCAACCGGCCTGTTTGTATTTGTCCTTTATAAAACTACAGTACATCACTTTGTTCTATTGTCAATAATATTCACAGCGTACGCGATTAAACGGTATGTAGTGGTTTCAAATCAGTCCAGTAGTTTCGGAACCTACTCAAAGAAACAATAACTTAATTTTTTTGGCTTTTTAATTTATTATTTACCCACAATAGTTTAATGCTCGACGCAGATACCACGTGATGGTAAGTGGCGATCATGTCTAAGATGTTGGGCGCACTACGTGGGCATCATACGTCGGTGGGAACACCGACGCAGGTATGTTACTCCATTCCTTTGCTGTATAATATTAGTGTTGTGACCGTTACAAAGTTACTTTATTTGAAATATCTTAGTTTCAATCTGATGTACCGACGCAGTATAGGTTCCAGATCAATATTATTCAGACACATCAATTTCTTTGATGTTGTATAAAAACCAACATGACGCGGTGCGCCCGGTAGGACATGAATAATTCAGAATGAATAATGTAGAGATCTACTTTTCAAAAAGTAAATAACACTGAATAGGTTCAATTATAATATTGTGACGCAACAAAAGACGATCATTATTCTATTTATTCAGTAACTTATCTATTTCTGTACACAGTGACGTAAATCATTTTTTACATTATTCAATAAGGGTTTATTCACACGTGCGACATTAATGTCGTAAGCAGTGATAAAGAGTCGCAGATCACATCGACATTTTGACGCACTTGTGAGTAAAACTTAGGCATTTTCATACTTGCATCCTCCCATATTGTACACACATACTTTATGTCAGTTGCGATACAAATTGTTTGTTTATCGTGCGACGTATGACAGATTTGATCTTCATGGTAGAAACACCGTCTTGCTCCCAACATCACATCTTGTGCATGTATAGTGTTATGATATATTCTCTATATAGAACTTTCAACCTCCTGGTACATTCCAAAAAAAGGACGTTTCTAAGTCTAATGAATATACCTGCATAAAATAAAGGATTTGACTTCAAGCATTTTCTCGGTGGAAAAGTAGCTTATGATTTTCCTCAACTTCTGTTTCCCCATGTTCCTACATAGTTTCAACTACTACTAGTTTCTAATGGGTTCAGTAACTTAGACGTGAAATGGTAACCGACTGACAGTTACTTTTGCGTTATTTTTTTTATTTGGATCCGTGTCGCTTTTGAACACAGATGTCTGAAAATAAAGGCATTGAAATGAAACAACCCAGTTAACTTCATATCTTTATTGTATTTTGCATAAAAGTGACATTATCGACAATACACTGAGATACTCTGTGATTATAATTTAAGTACAGTTCACAGCTTCGATAAATACAATTTAGCTATATGAGGAATATGAAACAATGAATTTTGGGAGTCAATTCCTTAAATATAATGTAAAAATAGTTGTTAGTGCCAAAATAGATCTCAATTCGAAGAACAAGTTCGAATGCTACGACAGTAAAATGGTATATCTAAATTGTCTATGCGATGCAAAAAATAACCATTTTCATATTCTAATAATCACAAATTACGTTTGTACCAATAGCTGTTGTCTGTGTTGTAGGTAATATAGGTGTTATATATTATCTATGCCTGGCCATGTGTTAGTTTGTGTATTCTATAAATGCGTATTATCCTACAGGCAGTGGCATAAATGATTTGTGACATTGAGTGGTTCTACTGCTAAAATTGGATAATTGAGATGTATTCGACGATCACAGGGAAATTATGCCATTACACTAGCAGTTCGCTAAACTTAATAACAACATTAACGAGGCACTAAATTGGTGGGGTTCTATTAAAATTTATTTTCACATGTGTTTTGAATGGGAATTACAAAAAAAAATATTTTCTATTAATTAACGTTCGGAGGACGTCTCTTGCCGTATAAGGTATGGGTCTTATTTATATCAACACATGTTCTGGAGTGGTTCTCCTATATCGTAGCCATATTACGTCATCTTACTTTTTCAATCTTTTATATAAATAATATTGTATTTGATACTTGACAATACTATTATGTAGTAGAGAAAACCGTACATTTCGTCTTAAAAACCATTTAAAATTTTACAATAAATTTTTTACAGTTACAATAACACAATAAATAAAAGCATTTTTTTTATAGAAGTACCTAAATAGTATATGTTACTGTATTGTATGACTATTTTTCTAATATTGATGCATTCTAATAGTACTTTACAGCAACAAAAGAAAACATACAATTTTTGATGTAGGAGATTCAGAAATAAGGCGACAATTTTTAACTATCTTCTTCGCGATTTTAACTCGATTTTTTTACTTTAGGTTTTGCTCTTTGTATTCAGACTACTACTAAGTTTGCTGGTAACGTTTAATATTATGAGGGATGGGCGCGGGTTACGGGCGACACAACGGTTAGGCTGAGACTGTCTTTAATCATATACCTTTCTACCTACATAACATATTATAAGTGACATACCTACAACTCCCTTAAAAAATCACTATATCATGATTAAAAATCAAAAAATATATATCAATATCAAAATTATTATAACAACACAAATAAAAGCAAGAACAGAGATTATATATAAATAAATAAAGAAGAGAAAAGATCTTTACGTTTGTAATGAATAAACTGAAAAAGTACTGATCCGATTTCAAAAATTCTTTCACCACTAGAATGCTACGTTATCACTGAGTGACATAGGCTATATAAAAATCTAGTTAAAAATAGGGATCCTTATTAAAACTTCACTTATTTAACCCAAGGAGGAAATAATACTGTAAAATGTCTTTGCGCTTCAGAAACAGTTGATGATAGATCAGAAAAATATGGCATAAAACACAAAATGTCCACCCGTGCGAAGCCGGGGCGAGCCGCTAGTATTAAAATAATATTACGCTAAAAAGGAAAAAATATTTCTTCTACATCTCAAGCAGTTATGTAGAAAGAAACACAAAAGAACGAAATTGAAAATATTATAACAATTGTGGATATAAGAATTAGGTTATGGGGAAGTTGCCAAAATTAATACAGGCATCAATGCAAATGTCATTAATATTGATTTGTCAGATGAGATTTGAGGCTTCCTCATGACCGTTTTCACATGGCTCAGAAAAGAAGAGAATGACAAGGCCGGACATACACGGTTGTTGAAAAGTTAAAGATTAAAGAGATAAATTAGGAACTTTCTGGTTGCAATAACAATAGTATTTCCATCAGAATAGTAGATACCAGCTCCGTCTTTCTTGGATATAAAACACGCACTAGAGAAGAGTGGATGTCACAAAAAATTTGAGACCTTATAGAAAAGAGACGTGAGCTTTACCTCAGATATTGCCACGAATAGCGAGAACGTACAGGAAGATCTCAATCAGCAATACCGACAGACCCTTAAGAGAATCTACCGCAGTATCCGTCGAGACAGAAGAGTGTGGGACGATGGTATTGCAGACGGAGCCCAACGCACAGCAAATGCAGGTAATCTGAAGGAGATGTACAAAGCCACGAGGTCACTTACTGGCAAAAGTAACGCAAGGAACAAACCTTTGAAGAGCAAGGAAGGCCGTACATTTCGTCTACACTGTGACATCTCAGGGGAGCTACAACGCTGACAGGAATACTTTCAAGAAATCTGCATCCCTGAAGAACCCGCTATAGAACTCGAAGATATGACACCACAGCAAAGCTTGAACACTGACTGTTCTTTACCAACTGGCAATGAAGTAACTCGGGCTATCCAGGCAATCAAAAATGGCAAGGCTCCAGGGTTAGACCTCATCACGGCAGAAATACTCAAAGCGAATACGGCTACAGCCGCAAATGCACTTACGCCTCTATTTCAACGCATATGGCAGGAAGAGCAGCTACCGGATGACTGGAACAAAGGCCTTTTTATCACCGTGCCTAAAAAGGGAGATCTCAGCCAATATGGTAACTGGAGGAGTATAACTCTGTTCTCCCTGCCATCTAAAGTACTATTCAAAATTGTTCTAGATCTAGATATGCTGTCGAGAGCCAAGGACGCTCTCATTCGACGCGAGCAAATAGAATTTCGCCCCAACCGATTAAATCGTCAAAGTCTTATACAAGAACTATTCTTGTCAAGTGACACATGATGGGCTGTCTCAGGAGACACGCAGGCGTGAGACAAGGGTTTCTCCTTTCACCACTACTCTTCCTCGTCGTTCTTGATGGCATATTGCGTGACTCGACAGAGAAGTGCCGCGGCATAGAATGTTGGTTAACGAACACCCTGGAAGATTTGGACTAAGCTTGTATACTAAGACGATATACATATGTCTCTTAAGCCACACTCGCGCAGATATGCAGGAAAAACTCATTGACCTCAAAAACAATGCAGCAAAAACGGGGCTGAATATCAACAGCAGAAAGACCAAAGAAATGAGATACGGGGTAACGAGTTCTTTTCCGTTGTTCATCAGCACAGAGGCAGTGAAATGCGTCCAAAATTTTACACACCTCGGAAGTTGCGTGTCAGAGAATGAAGGAACTGAAGAGGACATTACTTCACGCATCGCCAAACCTCGTGGAACTTTCGCGCAGCTTCGACCGGTATGGCAATCACGGAAACTGACAGAGTTAAGCTCAAAATATTGCGGTCAAACGTGAAAACCATATTGCTGTATGGATGTGAGACTTGGAAGGTCACAAAAGACATCTTGTGCCAGCTCCAGGTCTTTGTTAACCGATGCCTTCGCAAAATCCTCGTTATTTAATCTCTCGTAAGAAAATCTCTAACAACCAACTCTGGGAACGCTGCAATGAAATTCCAACCGACAAGCAGATCAAACGGCACAAATGGAGTTGGATTGGCTACACTCTCCGAAGGGATCCAAACCACGTCCCGAGGCACGCCCTAGACTGGAATCTCCAAGGAAAGCGCAAACGTGGTCGTCCAAAACAAACCTGGCGGCGGAATATCATTGACGAAGCGAAGGCCTGGAGTGAAATCAAGCGCGAAGCTCAGGACCGGGATGGAGACGCACTGTGCACGCCCTCTGCCCCATCCAGGGGACATAGGAACATAAGTCGGTCTTCGGTTGCAAAGAGAGGAATGAAGAGGGACAAACATATGACGGTGTCAAAACAACAAGAGAACACAAAACATAACTCAATGTGGTTTGACAAATCAACATATTTCTCTATTACGGGGGAACATTTGCTCCAGAAAGAAGAACTGGTGTTTTTAGAAGCTTAGGTCCGTTGGCTCAAGCCATCTTATTAGTTATGGAGGATAAATTTAATGATAAATTGAGATCTGCATTTTCAAATAGTCTTCAAATGCTTCGAATGTCTGCAGAATTCGTCATGGCTTTAAAAGAGGCTAATCATCCGGGGAGTGTTTCAGGGGTGCTAAAGAAATTAGGGGACATACTCCTACTGACAACTGCTAGATCCACTCAAAAGATTTATTCTGGCTCAGCAGTTATAAAATATTACACTGGATTCTGCGAAACAACAAAGACAAGAATGGTCATAAGGAGTGGAGCTGATGGTTTGATAACATCTGAAGTGGTCTTCCACAAGAATGTTTGGTACAATCCTAGATGATCTGAATGGTCATAAGCCTTCCTATTATCAATATCTCTCATATGTATAGACTGATAGTGTAAAGCTTAAAGATATTGCAATAATGTGATACTAATATGTTACTGTTATTTTTAATTTCTCAAAAACGATTATAGTTGGATTTTTTCTATGTTGTTCTTCTATTTTCTTCAGTATTTCATTGTTCCCTTTCTTTAATTAACTGTCTTAAAAATGTATATTTTTCTATATTCTCTAATAAATGGGTTAGTGTAAGGTTAGAATGCAATAATGAATTATAAATAATAATAGAATGATGATATATATTTTTTGATTTTTATCACGACATTGTGCTTTTTTTTGTTGTAGGTTGTATGTATGTATTTTATGTAAGTAGAAAGGAAATTGATTAAAAACACCCGCGCCCATCCCTAATAGTATGATGTGAGAATGTTAATTTGCACTTCTGCCGACTTTTCTACTAACTCACATGTTTCGAAATAAATCTTAAACGATTTTTTCCAACGCTCCCAGTCCTTGCTCAAATTTCCGACTTTGCCAAATTATTTTCGAAATGAAATGGTGTAGGCGGTTGCAATATGGCTTCCATTTTTCTCTCTTTACATGAACTTCACTAGTTATTGTGTATCGAGTGCGCCATGTTTAATATTTACAACAGGTACATTAATAGACTCATACTTTATACAAGTTTTTAAATTATTAACTCATTAATATACAGAAATATATCGTCGACGAAAAACAGTAACGACAAAACTCTCATGAATCTTAGAATTTCGACCTTATTGGTATAGGGAAAACAAGGTCGTAACTTGAGAGTTACGCCCTATACTGCCATATACTATACGCCCAGTATACTGTAAATTAACCAGCGAAGCCTTGTTCATAAAAAAAAACATTTTTAATTCAAGTCTTACCAATATGACTAAGGAGCATTATGCCATACAACTATTGCATATATAATTCAGTATCGTGTGCCGATGTATGTATATCACGGAAAAATTTGACATACCGTACACTTGTGGCACGTGAACTTAATATATTTTATTTTTACATATTATGTGTGTTATATAAATATGTTAATCAACTGTAAAAACATTATTCAAACAATCATTTTAAACATGTCTGGAAGTTTCTATCAATTTTAATATTCAAATATTCTGTTGCCAAGTTACTTAAAAATTATAAAAAGTAAAAAAAAAACATGTATGTTAAATAAGTTAGCATTTGATTACGATCTCACCTGATGGTAAGTGACGATGAAGTGTTCGATAGTTAAGCGCACTAACTCAGTAGAAGGCTTAGACATTAACAGTAAAATTGTTGTACCGCAGTGATTTGTGGAAGCGATGGCGTAGTTTGACTTTCGAAGTGTTTGTAAAAACCAACTTAAAAATAAAATTTTATTTAATTTAATTCATCAGCTAATTATCATCCGGTGGGATCGTAGTCGTAGTCGTAGGTACTGATTTATTTAAAAAAAATAATCAAACCGGAACATAATTAAGAGAAAAATCACTAACGGTTCCAATAACATATAAAATATCTGTTATTGCAGATAACTATATTCTCATTTTTTTTTACTTATATTTAACATTTTTATATATCGATATTCAGAATCTATGCATCAAAATCATTAACCAAAAAGGCCTCTTGAACAAAACCAGTTACATTAAAAGGTTACAATGCTTTCGACAGCACGGGATATTTCATAGGAGCCGATCGTACTATATTGAAAAGTACAACAAAATTATCAATGTTAGTAATTGATACAAAATATTCCGCCTCAATAATATTGAAACATATTTCACACATATGTTTACATACAACATTTATGTATGTAAACACATATTTTATTCTGGCAGTGTAAACTGTCGGTGAGTCAGGTTCAGTAGGTCATTCAAGTTTATACCAACATATGGTTATTCACACCGGCCTTACGTTGGGCTTATATACATTTTTTTATCTTTATTGTGTTTAAAAAAACACAAGCGAATTTTTTGAAATAGCTGAAGTCAAATTTAATGAAAGTAATGTTGATACTGTACAACCCTCTATATATTGGAACGAGATTTGTTTCTAATTTTTAATAGTAACGTTTTATTTGACAATTTATCTTAAATTTATGTCAAAATGCGAGTGACCCGGCGACGATTTATTATGAACGTTATTATTTTATCAGTAATTATTAAAATGTTTGTATTTCTGTATATATAATCGCGACAAATGAAATAAAATACATGAATATAATATACTATAACTTGGTTACATAAAATAAATACCTATAAAAAATAGGATTTTTTTAAAAATCAACATTACTTTTAACAATTCTGACACACATTATACAATATACATTTCTACAATTTTCTTTAAAATAAGTCAGAAAATTATGATATTTATTATTCAAATTTACAGTTGTAAAATAAACACTAGTAAATATTAAATGAAAAAATAATTTACAAGTAACATTTCGCTATGTAATGTACCGTAACATTTCAGTACAGTCGGTTTATATGCAAACATTGTTAGGAACTAAAAATGAAAGGAAATTATGATTTCAGATATTTGAAAAGCGAACATAGAATTTATAAACTGGGTGTGACTTCTAAATATTTAGTAAAAATACTGATTCATATTACTTACTGTGATAATTCACAATGGTAAAGAAAAAAATATGGGCCTAATACGTTGTTGATGGCAGAATATACTCCTAGTTTTTTTGTAATTTTAACAGTTGTCCAATCTACAAAAATACGTTTTTTATTGTGCGCTAAATTCCTCTAGAAGGTCATTCTAAATTTGAATATATTGTCATAAAAGGGCTGCCACTACTAAGATTTCAAAATATAATTTTGACAAAAAACCTCTTTGCCTGGTGTCATACGATTTAGTAATGTTAAAACATTTGCATCATGATGCACATCATTGGAAAAAACGTTTCGTTTCGTTATTTCCTCTCAAATTATTATTAATAATTAATAATTTTCATTCAACCCAAAACAAAAATATTCTAATCATGATGTTATGAAAAAATATATAATTTGATTAATTTGATATCGATTACAAAGCGATTTTTATACTAAACACAGTCCGTAAAATATGTTGTAAGTAAATATAAGGCAAAATTTATTCTGAAATTGAATGGATTTTCCATTATAATGGCAGCCCGTTATCTCCACACTTCATACACTCGCGACACTTGACACAACATACGGAGCCGACGCCGTGGAGTACAAAGTATTACATCACAACTATGTATCAATAGAATTTCTTTTGTATTTTAATATCTAAACACTAGCAAAATGGAAGCGTTTACAATGTGATATGGTGTCATCATTCTCATTGAGCAAATATTATCAAATATAAGAGAATGTGCAAATACAACAAATAAATATTTTGTAAAATAGTGTCATTGTTATAACAACTCAGAAAATATTCAATACGACAGTTTGATTTTTTTTACCATAGATAAATAAAATGGCGGGAAATGAGATCCATACATAGATATCTATCTGTTATAAAGTATGTTCACTAAATATTTTTACAAGCACTGCAAACAGTTTGTTTCATCTTCCTTAAGTAATAGGTACTATTTTCTTATATTTTATACAGTAAATATATTTCTTAGTGATTCCTTCAAAAAAGACCGCGAAAAAATTAGTCTTAAAGATGGCGTATGTTTACGTTAAAATAATTCACATTTCTAAATATTACTTCAATCAAATAGTCAATCTATTATTTACGTGGAATATACATATATGTTCGCTTATGACAAAATTACGGTGGTTTTTATTTTGTGAAAGATAGTTTCGAATTTTCTTAAAATACTATTTAATGCGCGCGACATTGAAGGATATATTTATGTTAAAAGATTTTTGTTTGAAACAGATTTCAATAACTCATTGTTGTGTTAATACTTTTATATGAGTAACTAAAATTCCTTATCGTTAAGAGCATAATTGAATGCAACAATTTAAGTGCAATGCCCTTCAAAGATACTTATACTTAATTTTGCTCGCGACGTCATCCGCATTTTCATGTCCTATTTCATGTCCTCTCTGTTTAATATTTTCAAAAATACTTGTATTTTTATTAACAAATACAATTTCCTATTTTACCTCTTTTAAGGCATTATTTCGTTAAAGCGTAGCCTATAGCGTCAACGTCATGTTTTTCTGTACCAATCTTCAACAAAAATAATTCAGTGGTTAAGCGTAACAGACAGACTGACAATTAATTTCGTAGTATAGTATAGTATTAGAGAGGATTTTTTACATGACGTTAGACGATTCAAATAATTTATTGGACCTTTACAGTAAAAAAAACTCACTTTTTAATAATAGTCTGATACATAATGATAAAAGTATTGATGAAATATTACTAAATGATATTTGAGTTAAGTAATTAAGTATAAATAATTCGTAAAGTTGTAATTTCCAATAATGAGCAAGGATGTTAGTACACTGATTCTCTATAATATAAATACACTGTAATCAATACTTTTCATAAAAAAATTAGAGTTGGACCTTTAATGGCACTAAATTGTCTACTTAATTAAAAAAGTGATAATCTGAATTCCTCAGTTAATTACATATAGTTCTTAAAAATCATGATAATGTCCAATGTATTTATAATGTAGAGATAATTTACGTACAATAAATCAACACCGACATTTCAAATAAATTCGAGAACAAAACCAAATAGGAACAAATAGAGATACAAATTTTAAGAATAATTTCAAAACACCGACGAGAAAACACGAGATTTCAATACAAATATATAATATACTCATATATTGTCTTAAGTCGTTGGTATGTGTAAGTCGTTCATTTACTTAGTCAAAGTCGTGACAAATTGAAAAACATCGACTACATTAACCTATAAAACTTTGTCAAAACATCAGACCAATTGACCTAATATTAGTCGCTGCGCGTGAGTACAACGAATAGTTCAGATTTATGATATGACAAAAAGTAATATTTAATCATCCAATCACGGTGTATACTTTTGGTGCTCAATCTCTCTTATATCCATGGTTTGCATACAAATTACACGTTTGTATATCAGTTGCATGAGGCGACTACTAGGTTATACAGTCGATCTTGAATAATACGAAGCTCTCCATTATTATAAATGCGTTCGTCACCTGACTAGCTAAGTCGAGATTGCCACGATCAAGGAAAATATATACAAACAAAAATTATAAAGTAAAATGTTGTCGATTGACTAATACAAAATAGACAGACACTGCTTGCTGTCAAAAAAGAAAATCAGTCGCGATTTGTCAAATTAGATCGAGGTATGAGAGTTTTTATTGCGTTGCACCACTATAATAGCGAGGGACATCGTGTTGCAACGCATGGTCATACCACTGCAACGCACGATCAAAATGCCGCAAGACATGATCAATATATTTAAAGCATTATCATGATATAGCAACGCGTGATTGAAATGCCGCAACGCATAATATTATAGTATCATAATATAAAACCTAACCATACGTCACAATTTTTGAGTTAATTTCTCATTACTTTGTGTTTTAAATATACCTACGATGTCAATGCATTGCAACGCACAAATGCGAAGCGTCGTGTTTACAAACCTATCTATAATAATACGACAACGCAGCGCAACGCACCTCAAACATCCCATACGACTCGTGTAAATATTCGACGTGGGATTTTATAAAAAAAAAATACTAAAAATAACACAGTAAAACTTAAAACGAAATAAATACTGTAAGTACTACGGATACCGTGCGGCCCTGCCGGCCTTGACTTTGGTAGTTCGTCCCTCGCAGTCCGAGAATATGGCCAACTTTTCGTTTTTCAATTACAATATTGGACTAGCATGAAATTCGTTTACAAATTCGCCTCCCTTCAGCCACCATGTGTCGCTATTCCAGTTCATTCAAATCTGAAAAATATGTTTTATTGACGTAAAAAAGGGTATAGCATATGAAGATAAGGTTGGAGAGCAAATTTTATATTTATCTGTTAGTGAGTTTAAATTTGGAAAAGTAATTTTAAAAAAAGACAAGTGTGATTAGCATCCGCAGAAGGTGTTCGTATTACCAAACAACCATATACTTCGAAAAAATTTGGTTTTTGTATGAGGGGGCGCAAACCTTGCCAATAGCTCCGTTCGGTGTGTCTTTAAATGTGCGTCTGTTTCTGTCTATCTTTCTGTGTGTGTCTGTACGTACTGTCGTGATGAAGCAGTGTTCACCAGTAGGCGTGCAGCCGCAGACAGTCGGCGGCCAGGTCAGCGAGCAGCGCGCGGCGGGCCGGCAGCAGCGCCAACCCTGCCACGCGCCGCGGCCGCCGCTCCGCCAGCTCACACGCGGACACCGCGCGCCCTGTAGACACCTGCACACACATTGTTGGAGTTTCGGAACTGGCAATACTTTGCAATTTGACATGACATTTTGTGACAATTGATGTAGATGTAAATGGAGAGTACACATTTAAAAGGTTCTCTCTTCTAACCTATAGAGGGCACTGGCAACTTGCGTGCCGACAAGGATATATGGTGATATACAGTTATAATATGCCACCGAATGTCCACAAAAGGCACTCACACATTTCCTAACTCGTAGTTAATTTAGAACATTAATACACGTAGGTGTTAGTTTTGTCATAATCATCGGTATAGCGAAAAGCACAACTGGCGTACCAGAAGGGTCACATATGGGTCCTTTATTCTTTTAAATTCGTATAAATGACGTAGCTATTAAAGAACACGTTCCTCTAAAAGGTATGCTGATGATTTAATTGTATGTAAAATAATTAACGTAATATTAAATCTCTGTCATCATGACATTAAATCAAAGGCAATATAAAGAAAAAATATCTTTGATGTGTTAATATTAAAATGAAGCTAGATATTGGTTAACTATAATATACATTATAAATATACTATAATATAAATTATAATTAATATATGATAAATAATTAACTGATACATATTAAAGCCTTAATGTAACTTAATTACGTTATATAATTTGAGAATCATCGGCAAAGGTCATATCAGAGGTATGTGCGGGATTAGAAACCAGGTTCTTCCGTTGTGAGTCCAAAGCTTTAATCACAAGACTATCACTGAAAGCTACTTTGTTTAAACGAGGTACTTTACATCCTAGTGCAATGAATGACTGCCGTAGGCTACAGACCTCGAGCACGACGAGCGCCGGGCGGCCCTTGACGGCCCGCAGACACACCACGTGGCAGCCGTCCTCAGAGTTCTCCAGCGCTATACCGCCGTAGCCACCACGACCTGCAATGTTAATTGTCAATATGTAGAAACAATTATAATGTGATATAATTAATCGTAGTGGATATAAGCTGTTAATATCATCTTGAGATAACTTCAAACTTTGTACTTATTGTATACTAATATCCACCAATTGATAAAAGTTAGCGCCACCATATTATTGTTTGTTTAGCAACCACTAGATTTAGGCAAGCACATTCGGTATACGTGTATGACACTGATAAATTAATAATTACCGTATCTTATTGTTGGCCAGTGGTAGAATGATTGACGTTAATTAGTATACAGACAATATTAACATGTAATAGATGATTCGAGATAAATTAGTGCAGGGACATGATATTGGTAACTTTTTGCGTTTCGTTAAATAATCTATTAGTTCCTGGTTGATTGTTAAAAAATGATTTGATTTGAGTTTATAGAATAAAAAAATGTTTTAACCTTTTGGTACAGGAGCCAATGTAGTTTTCAGATTCCCCTCGATATCGTAGACCCGCACGGCCACGTCGGCGATCACAATGAGGTCTTCGGACAGAGCCAGCCCGCCCACCAGACCCAGCTCTCCATTACCAATCTGCGGAGTAATTAACATTACTGAAATGTCCCACTACTGGGCATCTTTCGTAATTTAAGGGGGTATAGTTGCCATAGTTCAGAAAGACTGAGATTAATGTTAAAACCTTTTAGAAAATTACGGAGAACTTGTTTTCCTTCCTCTAACCAGGTAATAATTAATTTTTGAAAACTTTTGAATATTAGAGGTATGATTCAAACTAGAGCACTCTTCGGCTTGAGAGACCAAAAAGCCCAGACACTAAAATTATAACCATATTTAACCATAGTAAATGATTATTTATATCTATTTTGAAAAAGTACTAAATATTTTTTACATAGTCAATAATTTCTATTTCCTGGTGTTTAACGCACTGCACTTCTTTACACTGATAGGACTTTTTTTAAAACGAACTTTAATTTTTGAACTAAATATAGTTTTACTATTTTTAATCTTGCAGTGCACTATTTATATTACTAGATCTTAATACTTTCTTTCTTAAACTTCGTTAAACTTACGAATAAAAATATGACACTGTATTTATAGAACTTCTAATTATAATGGATTAGTGTGATGTCGTTTTCTTCTTTATATCATCTAGTGACACCAAGAAGAAAACTAATCAATTGGAAATAAGATTAAGAAATGGAAATGATTCGCAGTTTAAACTACGTTTAAACACCTGGCGTAATAAATTCACATATAATGCTAATACCAGCAACCTTTGCGAGTGACTGCCTTAGCTTAATTTCGGTGTATATCAAAATAGTAATCTGTACTATCAATTCTGTACATAAAGTATTTTTTGAAAGTTTTGAGCAGGGAGGCTTTGTTTTCGATACAATTCTTTTTTGAATTCATTAGATAGATGAAACTTGGATATGATGATGAACATAGTATAGGATATGTTTTATCTCATGAAATGGCTGAGTTCACACAGGATAACATGTTAAATTTAGTATGGCAACTCCGAAACCAATGAACCAATTTAGATGAAATTTAGCATGTTTGCAACTTGCATAAGGAAAACGAATATAGGGTACTTTTTATGCCAGAAAACTGTTTTGTTCGCAAGGGATAATAGGTTAAAATTAGTGTGGCAACTCTGGCTGGACAACCACTGGATAACTTTCCTTCCGAAGCGAAGCGTGGGCAATTTCTGGTATAATAATATAGAGACGAACCTCTCTCTCAATATTCCCATGCTGGTCGAAGAGGAACACAGCGCGCGCGCCGTTGTCGGCGACGGCCAGCCGGCGGGTGGCGCCGTCCGCCGCCACACACACCGGCTCCACCAGCCGCGGCGACCGCACCGTGCGCAGCGTCGCTCCCAGCGTGTTCACCTGACACACAACATACTCAATACGTGCGCGTGGGTCTACGTGTGTAAACGGCGTGCGTGTAGGTGTGAGTACGTCTTAACGTAGGTGAATGTAGAAGGGTGTTCGTAAATCCAGGCATGCGTCTGTTATGAAATTATTTATTCATTTGCAACTAATAACTCTTTATAAGTATATATATAAAAAAAAATTATACCTTGATTTTTTATAGTTAATTTATAACTTTCATTAAGTGAGCTATTGGTTCCTAAAACGAAATAAATACTTTTCAATTTATTTTATTACTAACATTGGATACTCTGATAACAAAGGTTAGTGTACCTCAGTAAGGGTTCTGGTTCTCCAGTTGACGGCCACCACACCATCGGCTGTCACCGCGATCCCTGTGCAACTTCGACCTGCTAAACCTGGAAATATTAAACTTCACGTCAAAACAATCACATATGAAAAAGGTTCCCTACTCTGAGGCAATCATTTCTACTTATAAATTGCAGGTGCAGTAGAAACTCGATTATCCGACCCTTAATTTTTCGGATTGAATATTATGACTCACACCTTGAGCTGTTTCTTGGCTACGCGATTTTTTAGTTTTAGTTTAATCATCTTTTGTTCTTTTTAATTATTATATATGAAGTTATAATAATTATATCCAAAAACTGGTTTTCTTCATACATTCGATTATCCGAACGTCTAACGATAACAAATAGTTCGGTAAATCGAGTATCTCTGTATTAATATAGGGATATTTTAATATTATACCAAAAGCTGGAAAATGCTAAATGAGCTAAAAAACCTAAATGAATGTGTATTGATCATCACCCATACGAAAATCTTAACAAGACAAGACGATAATACATCTTCACTTTGTTTACAAAGTTTATGTTCCAGTAACACAATAATTGTTTACAAGACAAGACGTAATATGACAACACTTGCCTTCATTGACAATGTGTGTCTTGAAGGCAAACGTCTCGTCGTCCAAAACCTTAACCCTGGAGTTGCCGGCGTCCAGAACGTATATTTCACGACGTTTAGGACACCTGAAACAGGAGATTGCGGGTCCTTAACACTTCTTATCGTTCGATATAATTCGCGCCAAATTATGTGGCAGTTTGAGTTAGAATACAATAGTGAGGTAAGAATTTCCATGACCATAGATTATAGATACATATGTATATTACTTTATTTAATTGCCAACATAGATACAGCATTTATAATAAAGATAAACATGTGTATGGAAGTAAGTAACGGCTCCTACAGTTAGAGGCCTTTACAGTATTTCTTGTACTATCACAATTAATCATTGCAACGCGTAACAGTCCGCATAGCGTGCAGGGTACAGGCCATAGTGATAGCCAAATGCTGCAGGCCATAGTGATGCCAAAGCAAGTGATAATATAATCAACAGCTGATAAATAACTTTGAATATTAGAGGTGTACGCCGCAGAATTTGAACCCAGGATCTCAAGTTTCAGACACCAAGTCAATCCACTATGCGTATCACCACTCTATAATCACAATTGATAAAGTATGATAAAGAAAAGGAAAATAAGAAACAATATCAGTAACCAAGTAGGTACCTGGCGAGTGCCACCGGTTGGCTGAGTTGCTCCTTCCCAGTACCCCGCGACCCCCACACTCGTAGCGGGCTGGCCATTGGTGCCACCTGGGTCCGCAGGGGAGAGTCCCGCACCCCCCGCGAGAATACCAGCACCCGCACACACAGAGACCCCGCGCTCCACGGTCGCATCGTAATCCTGTAATGCAATGAACACGCGTGTCGTACAATTTTTTTCCACGAACTTGCAAGGAAAATATTATGGGATATTTAATCCCACTTCAAATCTATATTTCTGATAATCAAATAAAAAAGTTCGTGATATTTAAAGACCACACATTCAGAACTTATGAAGATGCTAAATGATAATTGCGCGTTGTAACTGTCCGACTGGTCTGAGATCTCTCTCAATGTTCCACACATCGTCTAGCTCATAGTCCACATCGACCATCTGCGGATGGTAGCCTTCATGTTCGAGAACTTTATAGGGGACCAAGTGTACGTCACCTATAAAGGCCAGTGTCGAGGTCAGCCACGGTGCAGGCCAGGGGAGCATCGTCCAGCGTGGCCGCCGCTGACACGGGGTCGCCGCCCGTGCTGCGCGCCTCGCCGTGGTAGTCCACCGTCCGCAGCACCACTACCACTTCCAGCCCGCAGACACATAGCGACTCTGGATTAATACAGGTATAAATTTTATAAACCATGACCCGAGAACAAACATTTATCTGCACCAAGTGATAGGAATTGTACCCGGGAGTCTTTACTTTACAGGCAGCTTCCTTAGCAACTAGAAAAGGCCTTTCGCTAAGTTATTAAAGGTAAGAACAGGTTTTTCTTTGATTTCGATGTTACTAAGTACTAGTGTCCGCCCGCAGATTGGTCCACGTCGTAGGTACAAAAGTTAATAAAAAGCCCATGTGTTATTTCCAACTATAATCTATCTCTGTGTCGAATTTCATTTAGATTCGTTCAGTAGTTATTACGTGAAGGATCCATCTATCCATTCATCAAATCCTCACAAACTTTCGCGTTTATAATATAAAGAAGGAAGTAGGATTGTGGCGCTTATTGCTCTCGCAAGCTGAAAACATCGCATAATAATGCAATAAGTTTAATATTTAGATTATATCAAGATGGAATAAAAACAAATGTTTGTCTTACCCAGGTGCAGAATACACAGCCCGGGGAACTTACCCAGCTGCAGAGTACACGATCCAGGGAACTTACCCAGCTGCAAAGTACATAGTCCAGGGAACTTACCCAGCTGCAGAGTACACAGTCCATGAACTTTACCCAGCTGCAGAGTACACAGTCCAGGGAACTTACCCAGCTGCAAAGTACACAGTCCAGGGAAGGTAGTACTAGTCCGGACTCGGCCAAGCTCGGCGAGTGCCTCCACGAACCGCTGCTGGGCGTCGTTGTGTGCGAAGTCAACCGCGAGAAATGCGTTCTCCCGCGGCTCGGCCAGCGCCGCCGCGTCTCCCAGTCGAGCGCCAAGCGCTGCCGCGCGGCTGCTCACCTCCCTCACCTCCACCTGCTGCTGGAGACCAGAGCACTCCGCTTCCACCTGGAATCATATTTAAACTGTGGAGTATGTTTTTGTTGTGTCTAATCTTTACTTTCACTTTCAGAGAGTAGATTCGTGCAGTAATACATGTTCCATATTTCAGTTGTTATAAATCTATTGTCACCATCACCCTTTTTGATCAAATTTAATTGCTTACTGTAATTAAAATGGACTTGGAATTTTGTAGTTGAACACTTTACCTTAGCTTTTTCAGCATCAATCAACTTAAGCTGTTCTTCGAGCAACTTCCGCTTGTGAGTAGCAGCAGCCGCCGCCGCCGACTTCAGTTCATTGTGTCGTTTGTCTAACGCAGCTCGTAGTTCGTTGAAATGTCTGTCTATAGCTTCATCTGCCGCTGTTGCAGCTGCTTCTAACCTACGGAGCTCACTGGCCACTGCCTCCCGGGCCGAACCAAGCTTACTTAGGCACTCATTGGCTCTATACAACAGTATTTCAGACATTCTTTTCAAGGCTATCGAAAAAGGTACGACGGTATGATCACAGGGAGTGTCGCTATGCGGCCCGTCCGCGCAATGTCTACAGAACACGCAATCGCAAGTTTCGCAAAACAGTAACTCCCTGCCAGGGTGAGAACTGCACTGGGGGATGACTTCTCTGCGTTGCCTGGCCATTAAATCTAGGAGCTGGTTGACTAAGAATGATGGAGGTAGAGCAGGTACTCCACCTCGCGGTATTGTGATGAGCTCACGACAGATCGGGCACCTAAAACTCCCCGCGTCCCTGGTCTGCGAGGCAGCTATTCGCGTAAGGCAATGCAAGCAGACCGTGTGTGAGCACGGAAGGAGTTTCGGTGTGTGTTCGCCTCCATCGTAAGTGCCTGGAAATTAATGATTCCACAGTAAATTCACCGCTCGAACACTACGATAAACAATAGCGTACTGTTTCCTGTTTATTACATTCTTGGCAAGACAGTTTATAATAAAATTTATTTATAAATCATAACCGCTGAATACCGGCTTGATAGGTTATATAAATTACATCAACACAAAATTCTAACATTTCCTCAATAACAACTGAACACATCCGTCAAAGCTCATAGTGCTAGAAGTGCTTAAAATAAACATGGCGTGTACTAACATAGACATGTGCCGCAGGTGAGGAAGCTCTCGTTAAAGTCCTCATAGTTGATGGAGACGGTCTCGACGAGCGTGGAACTCATGCTCGCCATCCCGACACCCAGCCGTGAGCTGTCACACCATAACAATGGCAAATCATTAATTATCATATAACATGCATATAAAAAATCTTTAACTGCTCGCTGTTTGTACAAGGGAGACGTTTGTAACTGGGTGTTTTAAGCATTAAAATATTTCTTTGACTTTTTGTTTGTGTATTTGGGGGTGCTGACCTCAGAAATGACTGATCCAATTTGAAGCAGTGTTCACTAATTTTAACGCGAATTTTACTCTATTTATCAGTCAGTGTTCACTAATATTTACATGAAATAGTTTACAAATAAAATCATATATAAATTTAAAGAATCACTTCTTAGTTATACCAAAGCAAAGCACGAGCAGATAGGCACTGGTAGTGTATAATAAAACGAAAGATCCCCACAAACATTAGGCATACAACTAAAATACCTACATGATTATAGAAGGAAAATAATTGCCAGTGCATCAAATTAAATGTATCATATTTCAATAAGCCAAGTTATGTGCGCAGGCATTTTACAAGGAATTAAGATATTATTATTGCCACTCAGCGTAATTGAATCACAATGTTCATTTTTGCATTAGAATGGTTTAGTGCAGGGCAACTAATAAATAAATGCTTACACGGTTATATCCTTGCACTATGATTTCTATACCAAGGTAGGAATGGTAAATATAAATATGCAATAAATAACACCCCAACAATGTTATTGCACACAAAGGAAAATTAAATAATTAATGCTGCAGATACATAGTAACCTAACCTAACCTTCTCATTCAGAGAAGAGACTTGTGCTCAATAGTGAGCCGTGATTGGTTGAGATGAGATACATAAATACCTAATAAAAGATAGTCTCTGAAACAAAAGCTCTAATATACTTTTTTTTATAGAGTTAATCTATCTACCTGTTATAATAAGAATGTAGTATTAAAAAGATTTGAAAATACCACAATTCTTACAAAAATTAAGAAAACACATTTTAATATGGTGAAGCCTGTTTAGAGAAGGAAGATGACACATAAGCAGACAATTCAAGAGACGCAAATTGTCAACACCATAAATAGAAATATTGCTAGAATTTGTATTCATTAGTAATATTATAAATACAAAATAACTCTGTATCCGTCTGTTTGTTATACTGTTAAACCAAAACCACTGACTTTAGAAAGAACATGGGTGATATATGTTTTATAACGAAAAACTGCTGGAAAGTTTTAAAATAGGGGACACAAACATGTATGGCAGTTTGTCATTGTAAACTATAAAATCATCACTGTGATGTTGTGTTATGTAGTTAATAAAAAAAATGGTCTCAACATTCTGAAATTTCAACCTATAGGGGTCGAAATAAATGATTAAAAACTGTTAATGTGCACATAGTAATAGGAAGAAGCTATAAAAACTTAACAGCCAAGTCATATTAAAGGAAGTTCTTATTTAAACAACAAAGATCACGGCCAGTTCAAAGTTAAAATAAACAGATATAATAAACCAAACAAACAACTTGCTATTTAACAAAATTATTTACATGTCTGATAAGGTTTTAAATAGGTTGAAGTAAAATATATGTAATTTGTATGTTTAATATAAAATAATATGTTCAAGTTTCATACTTAACATTTAAAGTATTAATTAATAAAATTAATTCCTGAATCAATGGAATATTCATTATTTACTTAATTAGGCCTGTTATTAGGCTTAGTATTAGTTACTAGGGATAGTTATTCGGCTGAACTTTTGGATTTTTTTAGTAATTTTCAAAGTT